>JARYGA010040881.1:0-38206 GCA_030545235.1 Helianthus tuberosus | reverse complement strand
AAATTATCCTTTTGCCCCCAGCTAAAATTTACGAATTTCCCCTCAGTTCAAAATTACGATATCACCCTCAATTCAAAATTACGTTTTTTCCCCAGTCCAAAATAAAAACATGGCTTTCCCTAGCTACTCGGGAAAAAAAATTGATTTTTCCTCCAAGTAAAAATAAAAATATGACTTTGCCCCCAGCAAAAAATCGTGTCAAAAAGCCGCCTAACACTCTTTTTACTTTTTCTTTCTAGCAAAACTATAGTACTTTTTTTTAATTGGTTGAGAATTATTCGGCAATCGCCCCGCAACGCGAACGATACATCACCTAGTTTAAAACAATGACAAAGTCAAGTGGTGGGTGGTGGTACTATTCATAAGCCATGCTTTTTTAACATTTAGTTAAAATCCAAACGGGTCAAAAAAATCCATAAGGGGAGGAGGGGTGGTTCACTAGTGATAGATTCTATCACTCCTATTGTCCAATAAAATCATGCCATGTCATCAACCAAATTTCTATCACTAGTGATAGAAATGTAGGGGGGGTGGTATCACTAGTGATGGGATTCCAATGTACAAGTATTAATGCACAATGTACAAGTCATACCCTATCACAACTCAAAGTTCAACGCGTTATGCCCATAACTCGTTATACTTGACCACGAGTGATAGAATTAGGCGGGGCGGTGTTCCACGGTGTTCAACGAGTGATACAATTGTATCACGGTTCCACCCCGTGTGGCCTAAGAGTTGGACAAGTTGAAAGTTGTCCAAAGTCTTTTTTTTTAATATTTTTTAACAAAGATTTAGATTCTTGTTATTATAATGATTTTATCATTGTAACGAACACATTAAATACCAATAAAGACAATCAGTATCCACCCAACCCATCCATTTTGCCACCTTTGTTGAAGTCCTTTTTTGTCGTGTATTATGGCTTGAACTCATGACAACCTTTGGGTCGGCAGCTCAACGCTCTCCCACAAGTTGTATATCTCAAAGAATGACACTTTAACAAGAAACTTGTGTTTACAAGACAAATTAAATAAAAGCCTGGGCACAGATGAACAACATCAGAGGCCTCTAGGAATCATGGCAAATCAAATATACTGAATATATATAGGGGCGCGTTTTTAAGCAAAAGGTTTACCTGTTATCCGTGTGTGATCTTCGGTTATCCATCCTATTTCCATAAGATGTTCGATCCCCAAGAGGCCAAGATCATTCCCTAGACAAGATATCAAGACCCACCGACCGACAGGAAACAAGTCTACAAAAGATGTGTCTCACTTGGAACTCAAATGTCAGACAACCAATTCAATATGCGTCATTAACCAAAGACACTTCATTAACTCCCAGTTTCACTTTCTCCTTTTGCTCTTCGGTCAACGGAAACTGGTGAGTCGAGTCGCTTAAAGTTGTAAGAAAACAAAGCGGCTAATACTATTCCATACGATAGATCTCCTAGTGGAGACCCCTGTTTCGACTTTCAACAAGAAATAGCAGCCATTAGAACCCACAAGACAAACATCTGAAAAAACTCATTGTGAAAACAACATTTGCCATGCCAAACCACGTGTGGAGGTTATTTAATTTGCTCAAGGCGGGAATAAACCGTTTACCGTTGACTGAAGTTGCTTACCTATTGACCAAGAACTAGTCAAACTTCAGGAGAGATCTCGAGACATCTTTCTTATATTTTTGTCTGTTTGACTGCCCCAAAAGATTTGAGCCTGAGTGAAAAGAACCAAGGCGAATCCTTACTATCAAGCATTATGTTAGATAACCTTGCCCTTCCAAACTGGGCTCTGCAGATCAGTTTCTAGATAACCTTTGTATTCAAAGCATCTGAAACTGTTTACGTGAACACCGAATCTTCTTAATCCCGTCACCGATAGCAAGCATTATAGATATCTGCAGTATGCTTTGAGATAATTTCCTTAAGAACTTGTTGACAGGCAACACAAGCTTCTAATCGCTCCGATAACCAATTAAGGTTCTGACAAGGGGCACAGCTTTGTGGGGGCCGCGCGCAATAGTGTCCGGTATGTAGTTTTCGTATAGAATTTTTTAGGTGTATATGTTTTCGACCCCCAGTCAGAAATCTCAAGCTTCGCTTCTTACAACACTCAAATTGAAGAAACACGGAACTAATTAGGGTACTAATCAGCTTGGTTTATGTTCCTACCATAATGGTTAATCTTCTAATGGCTTTCTGAGCTTCGTAATGATCGTCTAAGTCCTGCAAAACAGAACACAAGTGGCATCGCATGAGTTGTTCACTTACGCCACCGATTTCCAAGCATTCTTTGTTGAAACGAGTGATGAAATCCTCTAAACCCTCGTTATCTCTGCGCCAGATGTCCTCTACCTCGGCTGTGTCGCGCTGGTAACGTCTCTGTTGACTGAAGTGACTCAAAAACTGTGTCCTGAAATCCACCCATGATTTAATTTTTCCCGGAGGAAGGCTGTCGAACCAGGCGCGAGCAGCCCCGGTAAGCGTTTGAATAAACAGATGGCACCACATGGGCATATTCCATCCTCCCATGCAACCCACGCTTGTGAAAACTCTGACGTGATCATCGGGATCAGTCAATCCGTTAAACTTTCCGACTGTCGGATGTAACTTCTCTCTTTTAAGCGGCGCCAGTGCGATTTTTGGAATGAACTTTGAATGTTCTACAGCTTCAGCTGGTCGATAGGCGAGGCGAAAGTCTTGCTCTGCCTCCTCGGTGTACCCAACATGTTGTCTTGGTTTGTAGTATTCATGGTTCCGTTGTAAGCGATTGAAGACTGAAGATTCTTCATCGTCTTGCCAAGTTGGATCGTTCGGGTCGGTATCTTCCCATTCATTGTTCATGTTGCGCGACGTGAGCCGGCTATGAACTGGGCCTCTTTGGACGTTTGACGGATAGTCGTAATAGCTTTCTGTTTCTCCCCGTGTATCGCGCGTGTCCTGCACGCTTAGTCTTCGGGTAGGGGGAGGTCTGTTAGCTCTTCCTTGGATGTTTTGCGGTGGTGGTATCTGGCGCGCCCCGTGACTGAGGCCGTTTGGTGTAACCAAGGACGGCTCTGCCGTTAAGACTGCTTGCTGTGCGCTCAAAGATTGATATGCCTCGTTAATGGTGGCAAGTTGCTTGGCGTACCATGAGGCTGGGGTTTCGCCCTCTGGTAACCCAAGTAGCGCCGAAATGTTCTGAGGTGGAGCTGGGTTTGAAGGTCCAGCGCCGTTGTTTCCTGGGGTTACCGTTTGAGTGATGCGGGTGATGCTCCCACGCGGTCCCCCAGTATTGGTTACTTCGATTTCGCCAATTTCTTCGATGTGTTGAGGTTGGGCGTTTTGATTACCCTCCCCCAACGCTGCGTTAAAGTTTACTCCGAAACCAACAAACTCAGGAATGATTCCTTAACCAGCCATGATCGAAGGAGGAAAAAACCACGAAAACTCAGAAAAAGAAGATGAAAGTGATTTGTAGAAAACCGGTGGGCGCCAATGAAGAAACACGGAACTAATTAGGGTACTAATCAGCTTGGTTTATGTTCCTACCATAACGGTTAATCTTCTAATGGCTTTCTGAGCTTCGTAATGATCGTCTAAGTGTAACATCCCAAAAACGGGTTTGGTAATCAAACCACGTTAATAGTAAAGACGGGTAAAATACCGTTAGTGGTAAAAAAAATTAACCCGTTAGATATTAGGAATTTAAATAAATAAACTTAATATTAACGGGAAAGAGGATCAATACTTTGGGAAGACAAAGTTTATAAAAAGGGACCCGAGTTAACGGGACATAAAATAAACGGGTTACAACTCCCAGGATTTACTAAGTTAACTAGGAATAACCAACCTAGTTAATTAAAAGTCTCATAATGGTATGTGAGTGGGTTAGAAACACCTAAAGTAAGAACCTGATAATAATTGAGGGGCCAAAGGTGTTAAAAAGCAAACTAGTTTCTAATTAAAACAAAACAAAATATAATACCACACACACAGGTGTGGGGATCGAACAGAACCAAGGGGGCGACCAGGGGGTTTCTCCACAAACCCTAATCCTCGTAAAATTCTCCAAATTGAAGTTTAAATCAAGCCCGAATCGTCTGCATGATTACAAATTCGTGATCACCTAGTCGTGGAGATCTAAAGGTATGTCAAATTCGGTAATTTGGTGATGTTTTGAATTCATGATGAACACCAAAAATCGAAATTTCTGTGATGAATATTGTATATATGATTGAAATTGGGTTGAATCTATGTCTAGAAACAAACCCTAGATACAAACTTGCAAAAGTGTGCCATAAACTAGTGATTAGTCAATTAACCAAGTATATGAGCCAAGTGGGTTTTGACTAAATAGTGAAGATGATGATATGCATGTGCTCAGAATCATCATATTTGATAGTTGGAGCAAAATACTTGAACAATTTATAGGTTCGAGTGAATGCTCATATGTGACTTGAAATGGGTTTTTGTATATTAGGATGAAAATTAGTGTTTTGTTCATATAAATAGGTGTTTGGAATCATGATATCTACTAATTAATTTGTAGAACTTGATTATATTAGATGTTCGGATGAATGTCTAATGCTATGATGAAACGGGTTTTTTTACATGTAGATAGAAACCCTTAGCTCTTGCTTAACAAATGAATAATTAACTTTGATAATCAAGAGCTAGGTTAAATTGGTGTTAATAATAGTAGGAACTTAGACTTGAAAAGTAGTTAAAACGGTGGCGTAAAAATAATACCTATCGGATACTTGACAAAGTGCTTAAATGAATTGTCGAGGTTTATAATATAATCACTTATGTTGATAGGCAGTTTGACCTTTAAAAGTCAAACTGACCAAAACGAAATCAAATGGTGAATTTTGATGTAAAACCCGTAAGGTGGAATAGTCATAATTAATGATGACTAAACTAACCTTCTTACGAATTATGATAATAGTTTGACGCTTGACAAGCTAGGTGGAGGCTTGGAAAAGAAGCGGGTCAAACGAAGCAAATAAGAAGGAAAAGCGTACTTCGGATGTGAGGTAAGTAAAACTTACACCCACTTGTAGTATATGTGTTTATTAAGCAATGAATACAATAAAGGATTAGGTTTGAATCATGGGTTCCGACACGAAACGAAATGAGTCGGAACCAATAAAAATGTTTTAAACCATGATTAATGGTGAAAGAGGCAAAATGGTAAATTAGTCACGAATTGGTTAAGAATTAGTGAGTTTTTCTTAAAGTTACCTTATAGCGTAACTAGTAATGGAAAACGGGTAAAAATGAAAATTTAGTCAAGTATCAACTAAAGTAAAATAAGTTTCAAAGGACACCCATAGCGTAAGCCGAATGGGTTAAAAATATAAGAAATTTACTTTAGAAAGAAAGGGATCTAGTGAGAAAATCCGAAATGGGTCGGATGTGTGATTGGTAATTAAAACCCATGTTTTGTTACATATGAAAATGTTGGGTTATGTAGGTCGAACGGGTCAAATGGTGGGAATAACGCCATTTGACAAAAATCAACTAATGTGGTTGTCAAGTCATGTGTTTACAGGGGCGAATAGTAATTTGGGTAATTGCGTCGCCATAAGAATATCGGTAATAAAAGCAAGGTGTCGAAACTGGTCACTAGGTTGACTCGAGCCAGGTACGTATAAATAAGATTGTGGTTAAACATACATTTTTGGGTCAAATTAGTAGCAAATGCCCTTCGTTGTAAATGATGGGCTAAAGTTGACTAAAATGCCCTTGATGGGTAAATCGGGCAATGACCTTTAAAGGTTGTTGGAAATAAGTGTTTTGATAGATTAAATCCTTAAGATAAGTATAAAAGGGATGTTATGGGACCTTAGTGCATAAATACCCTTAACGGGGCAAAATAGACAGGATAGCGAAACGGGTTAAAAATGTGTAATAACTCGTGAATTGAACCTTGTACAATAGGAAATAATCATAATAATATGTTTACAATAGAAACAAGGGCCACAAACAAGATTGTTAGATGAAACCGCGAACGGGTCAAAAAGTGTCGTAGTTGAACTTCAAGCCGAGAGTTTGAAGTCTAAAATTTTGTGAAGTTAGATGTTGTATTGTAAACTCCATAAGATGTAGAATTAAATTACGAGCGCATAGGAAAAAGAATCGGGTAAAACGGACGTGTAGTTTGAAAGTTATGCACATTTTCGTAAAAACTTGAATTGCTGAAAAATGCAGGTTTCAGATATGAGCTTGCTGGAAATCCGTATCCCCCGCGCCAGGCGACGGAGGGAGTAAAATATGTCGCGACACGCGACGGGTGTTAGCGGCCCGCGTAAGCCGGGAAAGACCTGGTCGCGGCCCGCGAGGGCCACCTGAGCTGGCTAAAATTATTGTTGTTGACTGTTTTGGCTTGCGATTTCGTTTAAACATGCTTTAAACGCCTTATAACTGACTCATTTCATGTCTTTATGAAATATAGGTATGATTTACTCTTCCGGAGAACGATCAAGCTCAATGAAGAACCGAACACGATCAAGAAATAAGCTTCCGCATGACGATTCGTTGTTCCTTTTAAATGACGAACTTAATTACATTTTGTTCTAAACTATTAAATTGTAAAAGTTTTAGATTACTCGTATTTTCTAAGAATACTTAATCGTAATTACATGTTTATTTTCGTTATTTATACGAAAATCTTTAAAATAATAACTAGGGTGTTACACTAAGTCCTGCAAAACAGAACACCGTTACTCGTTAAGAGGGGAATTTGGGGGTTTCCCTCTTAACCGGGCTCCGGCGTGAGAATAAGCGACTGCTTTGGGGAGATAATTAAGTATTAAGAGTGAGAGTAGAGGGGATGGAATGTTTAACCTGTGGAGTGAGGTCTCTATTTATAGCCGGAGAGGTATAAGAGGATGTGGGCTGATGGGCCTTGGGCCGGAAGGCGACAACCTAGAGGATATGCTCTTTGTCTCGCTGGTGTCGACCGTTAGTGGCCTCTGGTAGTTCCTCGGTGCTGGCGCATCATGATTGGTGCCACGTGTCATGGTTATCGGCCTGGCCGCCCTTCTGCCATCAGCAGGTAAGTGGAGATCGTGGGGCAGTTGTCTCTGCCCTGTGATTGGTGCCACGTAGGCGTCCTTGCGTACCTTCTGTCTCCTGCATGTCAGAGGATCGTGGAGCACGATTGAACGGGACCAGAAGGACGCCGATTGGTTCTTTCCTTCTGCCACTTGTACCTGATGTACTATCTGTCATAGCCTTGCGCCGTAGTCACGCTTGATTCTTGCTGAAGGCGTAACTACCACGCGCGGGGTATGGCTACTGCATGCTTCTTCAGAATGCTAAGTATTGAAAGTGGAGCTTCCTGCTGTCCAGACATCGCGCCGGATCATTGAAGGTCGTTGTATCTCGCGCGAGGTTGGCAATAAGACATCTTTTGAATAAGGAGTATGGTCCTGTGCGCGACCTGATCGAGGGCTTGCGTGGCATTTTTGGGACCATACCCCTTCACAAATCAATGAAATCATCATGAAAGTAGAGCTACAGTAGAAAACTGACATAATTACTCATAAGTCGTAACGCAAGTGCAATTCAAGCAGATCCATACTCTAAACTGATACGAATTAATGACGTGAAATTGAAGTATTTCGTAAACCAAATATCATGAATGATTCCTAATACACATATTTTCTACAATTTTGATCCATACAATGCAAGTTTAACAACACGAAGAAGATGGATTGAATCAAATGAATAATTTCAAAAAGGGGGAAATCAATACCTTTATTGAATTGGCGGAAATAGGGGATGTATGAAACCCTAGCAAAGTAGCAAAACCCAAATTATGAGTGAGATGTTGGTAATTTGAAAAATGAAAGTTATAAATGCCACCCCTCAAGTAATAAGTAACAGTCGTTTTTTCATCGTTTCGACTTCTTGACATGCACCCACATCCCTTCAAATCAAAGTATAACGAGTTTTTAGGACCGTGTGTTGCGACGAGGATGTAAATTACTATGCGCGTTGCATAGTGTTGACTCGTCAAATTTAGACCGAAACGTAAACATTACGTAGAAAAGAATATTGCGGTAGGTACAAAAGGTAGATAAAAATAAACAAATCGCAATGATACATAATACGCTGCTCTGGCAGCGACCCGATTTTGAAAATCGAAACGTAAATAAAAACACCCATCATCACATCATATTCGAAAGTGTAAATGAAAGATACTAAAATGTAGGGAGTTTATGGGAAAAGCCTTTATGGCCAAATTTTAGATTATAGAGATGTGGTGATTTTTTTTAAATACAAGCTTTACAATGTTAAAAAAGAGAAATATAACTTTATAAAGTTCAAGACTCGTAGTGAACTAAATTAAAGCTTAAGGATATGATAGTAAATTAGTTAAAGAAATTTATGTTAAATAAATTGTTAGGGAGTGATATGTAAAACAGGATAATGTTGTGAATAAAATAAGTTAACTAAGTGTAAGTGATGAAAAATGTAAAATAGAAAAGTAACATGCTTTAAAGTTTGAAAAAGATTGAATTGATTATTTTGATTTAAAAGAAAAATAAGGTATGTTATTTTGGTTCTAATGTCTACAAAATACCTATCTTATTTTGTGTGGTATGGTTAAAAAAACTAAAGATGTTGAATAATAAAAAAAGAATTGGGTAAGTTTGAATGTCTTGGTATCATGTTTAGAGATACCATAAAAGACAAAGAAGAATGAAATCAATTTAAAAATAAAAATTATAAAAATTGGTTTAATTGGTATACGTGTGTGGTAGAGCTTACCATCAACAATGTGCTTCCAATTTTTTACAAGATTCATATTTTCACCCACCGAAAGCCCTAAGTGTTTGAAAGGAAAATTACCAACGTTACACCGGAAGATATTTGTCATATTTAAGGACTCTAAAGAGGGCACACCAATACGGCAATACCATAGAGACTACATTTTGCAAGGTTGACCTTGAGACCGGAAACTAAATAAAAGCCCCTTAGAAGTCGACATAAGTTTGTGGCACTATGTCGGTCCCAATCACACAAGAATACAACATCATCCGCATACATCATATGGGAAATAACGGGTTCGTCCACTCCAACCTTCAACCCATTATACAACCCAATAGAACTAGCCTTTTTTCATAATCCCCGACAAAGCTTCCAAAGCAATAACGAACAAAACAGGGGAAAAGGGGTCACCTTGACGAAGATCCCGTTAGCATTTGAACTCACGAGAAGGCGACCCATTCACAAGAACCGAGGCTCTAGCGGAGGTCACAGTAGCCATGACCCACTTTCTCCATTTGGATGGAAAACCCATTTGCTCCATAATGGAGTTAAGAAAACTCCAATCAAGCGAATCATAGGCTTTATTGATGTCCGCCTTGAAGAAAAAGCCATGTTTTTTAAACCTTTTCATCCAACCGTAGATTTCATTTAACATGAGCGGGTCGTCCATAATACTCTTCCCAGCTAAAAAGCCGTTTGCTCCATTGATATAAGTTTACTAATAACTCCTTTCGATCTATTCACAAGTACTTTGGAGAGGACTTTATTAACACACCCAATAAGACTTATAGGTCTAAAATGAGACGGGTGTACCGGATCCTTGATTTTGGGGATTAAGGCTATAAAAGATGAGGCACAAGATCTTTCAATGGACCCATTATCAAAGAATTCAGCAAAAAGCCTAATAAAGTCCTCTTGAACACCACCCCAACATCTTTTAAGAATTGTGAAGTTAAAACCGTCCAGCCCCGGAGCTCTATCCCCATCGCAATCCCAAACGGCATCCTAAATCTCAACTAAAGAGAATGTCCTGATGAGGTTTTCCGTGTCCTCCACCGATAAAGAAACAAGATTAGGGCATATTAAAAGAGGTCTTGAACTTTACGGTTCCGTAAATTGTTGAGAGAAAAATTCAAAGAAGCCTTCCTTAACCTCCACTGGATTCGACACCCAATTCCCATTCAACTCGAGCCCATGTATCCTCCCACTACTAATGTTCGAGTTTACAATGTTGTGAAAATAGGCTGAATTTTCATCCCCATCGATAGCCCAACGAATCCTTGATTTTTGACGGATATCTAAAAGATATAAGCGCTCAAATTCAAAAGTTTCCTGCTTGTAATTGTTCCTTAGTACCAGCTCTTCTTTGCTCAAAAGCCTCGTTTCCGCTACCAGTTCCAGCTCCCGAATTTGCTTTTTAAATGATTATAATTGCCTTCCCGGTTGCTCTTCTTTAACTTTAACCAATCTTTAATATGATTCTTTAGCCATCTCAACTTGGTGGCTAAGCGTAAATCTACCCCACCAGTAAAGTAAACTGAAAGCCATGGCAAAGCCCCATAGTATACTCCAGACAACCCTCGTAATAAAGTTAAGGTATTGAGTCGTACGGATCCATATAAGTAGTCTACATTTGACCCAAACACTAAGTAAAGGTGGAGCTGAAGACACCATCATAATTTGCCTACACTGGGTTTACATATCATTAATATCATAAACAGGTCTTGCTTTGTGTTATGGACTAATACCATTGCAAGGTATGGGACTTGTCCCACATCGGTTGTATGGGCAACTGATGTGGAGTTTATATACCAGATGGGCTCTCTCACCCACCATACTAGTCTTTTGGGTTGAGTTCTCTCGTTTGGTATGTAATATTGGTATCAGAGCCAGAACTCGGAGTGGTGGCCCACGGAGTGGTGGCCTGGAGAGAGCCAGCCGTGACCAACGAGGCTCGGAGTGGTGGCCCATGGAGTGGTGGCCTGAAAAGAGTCAGCCGTGACCAACGAGGATGTTGGCCCTTAAGAAGGGTCGATTGTTATGGACTAATACCATTGCAAGGTATTGGACTTGTCCCACATCGGTTGTATGGGCAACTGATGTGGGGTTTATATACCAGATGGGCTCTCTCACCCACCAGACTAGTCTTTTGGGTTGAGTTCTCTCATTTGGTATGTAACACTTTGATTGCCTACATTAGGTTGACATATACTACCATTATACCCTAGGATTTCCATAAGTTACCTACACCATATTTACGTATCCCTGCCTGATGTGATAATAAATTTACATAGTCATAAATAGGACTTCCATAAAGTCATAGAAAGATAATCTAACTTAAATTGTAACCTTAATTTTTCGATGTAAGTGCTATGGAAAATCAGTGACCTCATTTGATTCTTTTTCTTTTAATTAATACACTTCCTTACTTGTGGCAGCCTCTGTTTGTTACACGTAATACAATCTGCAAAAAAAGTGTAGCACGTGGCAAAAGAAGGTCCATTCATTTTAGTTTCTTAGTTTTGTTAACTAATATGAGTTTTCTTTATATCCCTTCCCTTTATGTGTATGTGTATATATACATATGTGTGTGTATATGTATAAATTATATTTGTGTATATACGTGTTTATATATGTATGTGTATATGTTATATATATATATATATACTAATTAAAAATAATAATTTGAGCCGAACTAAGCCGAGCGGACCTTTGCTCATTCTTGGCTCGTTTACAAACAGAACCGAGCAGAGCGGCTTGTTTACAATCGAGCCACAAATCGAACAAGCATTTTCCGAGCAATTTTCGAGCGAGCGGTTTGAACTGCCCTGAGTCCGGCCCTCTGATTTTCTTAAGTCCGGCCCCCTATATATTTGTTCAAGCTCTGCCACTATTTATACGTATTAAACACTAACGCTATGTTCCTTTTCATTTCCTTTCTTTCCATAAAAAGAATACAATTTTCTCAATGAAAGTTAGAAAGACAGCGTCACCTATTGGAAAAATAAAAGCTTTTCTCAATGATTTTACTTCCCAATTTCGTTACTTATTTCCAGTGTCCCACGTAAAACCTTTTATATCTCCCTTAGATTGTTGGTTCAGTTCTGTTTATACATGAGGGAAAACAGTAAAACATACCTGTTACAGCAGATAGTGCAGTGGAGAATCCAGTAATGGAGTTCGACATGCTTGTCATCTTGATCTGGTTCCTCCTTAGGGTGCTGACTGATGATGGGGACTTAGAAAACCGAAAAGGGTATCGGCTTAGGAGAGGAGGTCGAATTATGATGTTATGACTAATGGGGTGTTTCTAATGTGTAACTGTCTAACCCTTTAACCTCCACATAATTCTCCTTATATAAGCACTCAGGAGGAAACCTAATTAGTTAATAAAGGTAATATGGTCCATCAACAATTACCAACTAATTATTTAATAGGTTATTATATATTTTGATCTATATTATGTAAATGATTATAATGGCTATAGATTAAATATTAATACATAATATATTTAATCTTACATAGATCACCCGTAGTGGCAATAAATTTGGGCTTTTTTTCAAAAAAGCTCCACTCCTTGTAGACTGCCCTCGGGGCGTTTTTGAGCAATAAATTGGATGGAGCGTTCTTAAATCCACGCCTTCCTTCACTTTTTTTTGGCCAATCACCACTCCCAATCTTTGTCCAATAACATTTTTTTGGTGGTTTTTTTTATTTAATTTTTAACACGCCTTTTAACATAATGCCCCACAATGCTCACATCCCCACTATACCCATTTTAGAAAAAACGTTCCATAATGACACATTACTTACTGGACTGTCACATAGCGCAAAACGCCCAAAGATAGGGTGTCTTCCACTACACATGGTGGCTTTCATAGCATGAAATAATCCTATAAAACAAACACGAATCACAAAATAAATAAAATGCCCAAATATAGATTTGTGACAGAATGGGTAAGACCAATATAGGTCCCGGTCAAAATTGGTCACTAGAAATTTAATTTCAAGCCATAAAGGTTAGATGTTTCAAGATCAACACTTTATCGCTTAAAGATTTAACCAAACAGATGCATCCATAAATTGTACAACAATATAGAGATACAATAGCAAGTTGGCTTCAACTTCTCATTACTAACAATGTTCTGATATGAGTTCTTTCATTACCTCAAATAATGAAAAGCTTTAAAATTGAGCTTTTCAAAATGACTTATTTGCTTATTTGCTTTTCAGAAAGCAAATAAGTCATTTTGAAAAGCTTAGCCAAACAGCCCCTAGAAATAGACATATAATAGCAATAAACTGGAAAAATACCCATATTAAATTGAGCATCTGGCAAGAAATAGATTAGACATTAAAGTATCAAGTTGTGATTTCTGTACAAAAAAGAGGTAATGCTATGAACACCTAATCCATATGAAACTTTTTTTAAAAACGACACATTTTGATCCGAACATGTATTGACCCGAACTCCTTACCCATCATCCAAACCCGCATAGTTTACCAAGCTTAGTTTTGATATAAAACTTTAAAACTTATCGTTGTATGTATGTAAGGAATCAAATTGTGTGATTGATGCTTATCAAAAGCATTTCGCATAGATGGTTGAATTCTAGCTTATATCACGTTATGTGAGCCACCACCGAGGTCCCACCATGAGCAAGGCGAGGTAAATCCCATCCCTCTTTCTCTTTTGTACGCCCTCGTGCCTCCAACCTTGGGTCGGGTTGGGTATAGAAGTAATAAAGAATTAGGTGCCCCATTCCTAGATGGCTAGATTAAGTGAACTTAGATTGGCAAACCCTGTTCATAGGGTCAGAAAGTGATGAACCATATGTCTCCCACCATGTGGAATATTATGGTGCATGTTGCTCATTATAACATTCATCATGTATAGGCCTAACCTTACCCACCTTCTATGGTCCTCTCAACTCCCAACAAGATTCTTTCTTTCTGCAACCACTATAGCGTGAGTCAGATAACGGGTCAAAATATGTAACTTTAAGGTAAATGGCTAAACTTAGTCAAGAAAACAATTAAACATGTTAAGTCAACCCATCTATAGGATTTCTACCTGTATTTTTTACTCGTTTTCACTTGAACCCGTTTTGATCTGTTACCCAAGTTGACCAACCTTTGACTTTGTCACCCCCTACAAAATATGTAATCAAACAATGCATCAAATAACCTAGAAGTTACTGAGTTGGAATATCACCAAACCATAAAAATGACAGTAACAAGACCAACAGTCATAAATGGAGTTTTTAATTTTAACAAGGTACACACAAAATGAAAAACCAAACAAAAGACATTCTATTTGCTCATGCTCCTCTTGGGAAACCTAATGTTAAATTTTCTATTCACAGGCTAATTTGGTGTCAAAGCTGCTTAAACAGATTGCAAACGCTTGAAACGCAGATAACGGGTACCGATAATCCATCGTAAACATGTCTTTCCCGACTTTCCCGAACTGCAGAATCACTTTATCATGTTCCGGAGGCGGCAGCGGTTGTGGCACTGACTGTGATGTTCCTGCGGCTGGCAGTGCGGCAATCAACTGGAAATTCTTGACGGAAGCAATTGTCACGCGTCCCCTAAAGTTTAAACACCAACATTGCAACTGTTCGTGCCACCTAGGCGACTTGTTTTTCAAGACCAAGGGCAGTTTTGACTTTTCACTATCCGGGACGTCGGCTGATGTGGCGGCTCCCATGATCTCGGAAAACCTAGAGCTGCTGAACTCGGTTGAGCGGTCGAGTGACTTTGAGAAGGACATGCTACGGAAAGAGTCTTCGAGGGAGCGGGGCGGCAGGAGTTGGTCCGGCTGACCTGGCACGATGCCGCCTGGTTCAAGAGCGGAGGCGGGAATCGTGTGCATGACACAGTGCATCCTACGTGGGCCACGTGTGCCGAGAACGTTAAGCTCGTAGGTGATGTGAGCGATGTCGTAGCTGCCACTTGGCACTTTTGGTGAGACTTTCTTTGAATAAAATCGTTTCGATCGTCCAGGTGGCGGTGGGATATTGGCACCAGAATGTGGAGGCTGTGTATCATATATTATGAACTTTGTCCCAAGAAAATTAGACCTGTAAAAAACAACACAAAAGATTAAAAAAATTAAAAGATTTTATTTAAATAAGTTGTAGCGTTTTTGAAGACCAGAGGGTTTGACAATTTTCAAAAGACTATTTTTAGTGCATAAAAGTATACAACCAACCTCCGAAAATCATTTAAATCAAATATTTAGAATATTATTGTCACGATATTATTTTTTTGATCCTAATTAACGCATTGGTTATTAGGTTTTGCCAATAATATTCCTCAAGACTACGGTCAACTACTAACCTTTTAAGATAAAAATAAAATATATAATCAAATCATAATCATCAACAACTTGAAGGTGGCTTTGAAGCAACCAACCCCCTAAAGGTGGTTAGGTTTAACAATATTAGTTATCATATTAATTAATGTTCTAACGAAAAATTAAAAACAAGAATTAGAAAGTCAACCCAACTGACCCGGTCAGATTCTCAACCCAACTGACCCACCTATGTATCAAATATATGTAATCATGATCAAAATAACAAAGTGAAATTACTGGAGTTTTATATACCTGAGCTTCCCGATATATGTGTTGCTTGATCTAGAAATGTTTTCAGCATCCATTGAGATTACATATTCAGTACAAGTAGTTCTTCGAGTTCTCTTTGCAGACAGCAAGAACTTCCCATTTTCAACCAGCAAAGCAGCTGCAAAACCAGTTCAATTTTTATAACCCGAACGTTAACTTAGCAACATCTGGTTTTTCTTCGAATAATATTTTAACTTGACTTTCAAAAACAAATCACACGCGTATGCCACAAATTGCCCTATCACATGTTTATAAATGAATAGCATATGCTCACCTGGACTAAGACACAGAAAAAGATGATACGTCAAGTTTGATTTATCCCTCTTGATGAAACATTGAATAGTAACATCACGTGGCCCAGGCTGAAAAAAATAAAAAAGATCAGTAATCACAATACAATTCCATGCGTATTGAGATGGTCCGATGGAAAAGGTTAAGGTGTCAATTTTGAACCATTTACTTATGAATTTGTTGATTGGAGCTATGCTTTACCTCTTAACGGGTCAAATCATAGAAAAACAAAAAAATAGCCGGAAAGGAAAGACGGCACACAGGTCAAAAGTTAGGGGTGCTGTGCTAAACGGGTCGTGTTTGTGGGTTGACGGGTTCAACCAGACCCGAACCCAAAAATCATGTCATACATATGAACCCGAACATGACCCATTCAACCCGAATTTTTTGATTCCTTTTCGCAAATTAGTATATTAAATTAAAATTTTACAACAAAAACACTAACGTGTATAAAACAATTACATTTTAATTATAGGTCACCTATTATAAGTCACACAGGTCAAAAGACTAAAAAGTCACCTAACGTGTATATATTCTTATGCATAATACCTCCCAAATCATTTTATTCAAAAAATCATATTATTATTGAAAATATAAACTTTGCCAATCATATTCAACACAACAACTATTTACAAACTTTTTAAACTTCCTAAGCAAAAAGTGTTTTGGATTAACCCAACCTGGCCCATTATGACCCGCTATCCAAACGATCCGACCCACCCATTTTGACACCTCAAGAGAAAGGGTAAATACCTGCTTTAAAGAAACCGGGAACGTAAGCTTCCCACAAGACTCCGGAGTTCCAACAATTTCCTTACACATGCTTCTCCAAGACCTACAAACCGCAGCACAAGCAACAACATGTTTTCTTGCGGGCCACGTGCTTTCACTCTCTTCTAACCTCTTAATCACATCGAAAAGAAGCTCGGGAGGGAGATTAGCCCACCGACTGTTTTGAACAATAAGTGCTGGATGAGTATCATGTAAATCATTGATTGAACCCTGTGATTTCCCTCTACTATGAAGGCCGCCCGATAACCTCACGTCAAAACTACGCCTCGATAAACTCCCGAACCCGTCTCTTACGTCACGAACTATGCTACGAAACGACATTTTTTTCGAAAGAAATCAATGAACAAACAGTTTTAACAGCTGCAAAGCAATCAAAGAAAGTATGAGTTAGACTGAAGAAAAAATTGATCAAATACAAAAGGGTAAATTGGAAAAACCGAAAAACAGAGGAGTGGACAAAGCACATGAAAGAATTTCGAAATCTGACTTTCGAGATTCAATCTAAAGTTGGAATCTTGTAACAAAAGCAACCAAGACTCTTCAACAAAATTGAAAATTATCAATGATAAATAGGACAATGGAATAAGAGTTTCAATAATGTTTGTCCCACAAAACATTGACCTTACAGAGCCTGTAGATAATGTCTGAAAATGAAAAAGTCAAAGACTTTCTAATCAGCAATATATAAGAATCAATTTCTTTTTAGTTATGATGTAATCACAGTTTTTTAAGGCAAAAACAAGCATCAAATATCTAGGCAAGTAGGCAGGCTCTATACAGTATACACCTAACTTTACTAAGTAATATCTTAACTAGATTCCCTGTGCTTCAACTTAATTATATAATAGAAGATATATGTGGAGAGCAAAACGTGAAGACCGGTCACGTTAGCCGGCCCGCCACCACTGTCCCGGTGATGTGGGGGGCGTCCCCCTCGACTGTTTTGCAGCGACCTCCCGCGTCAGAGACTAACGTTTAGAGGCGAGAGGGCAGGAGCTAACTCAAATATAGAAGATATATGTATATGTATATATATAAACTGGAACAATCAATCAGAATTATTGGGGGAAAAAACTGACCAACCTGTTGACAGGTCAAAATTAATCAATTCTGCATTTTAGCATGTTAAAATTAAAGCATGATGACAAGTAAAACAACAACCCATCAATTAAAAGCCACAAACTCCATAAAAATATAAACTTTTTAACAAAATAATAATAATAAAATTAGGGTTTTTGTTTCATTCTTTAGGGGTTCAAGAAAAACAAGCAAGTAGACCCAAACAAAAAGTTCAAACTTGACACTAAAAGATTCCAAATCAAGAAACAAATTAGGGCACAGAAATCACAGTAAATAATGCAAGATTAGAGATCTACAGCTTTAGAGAAATAAAAATGGTGAAAACCTTTAGAAATGAGGATCAACAGCTGCAGCAGGTGTGCGTGCTTGTGATGAATCAGATGAATTTTTCATTGAGGACTTTCGTCGAACACATGGAAGACATGGAGAAGATGAAAAAGAAAAGAAAGTTGGGTCAGACCCAGAAGCAGATATACATTCTCTCTCTCTAAAACCCACACATTCTCTCTCATTCGGACTCAAATCTACATTAAATCTAGCTCAACTAACCATGGGAACAAGATGAAAAAAGTCTACGAATATTGTATTGCCTTTATTTAAATGGTAAGACAGGTGTATGTAGTGTAGAGAACTCATGTATCATATGCTCTTATGCCTTCACGATAAACAATGCAATGATAAAATCGTAGTATTCGATAAACAATGTAATTGCGAAATATGAGAAAATTATAATATTCGAATGAGTTGCATACTGTAATAACTAATAAGCTAATAGTTAACCAATGATTCGCGCAACCCTCTTTGCATTCTTCGTAACAAATTGGTGGATCAAATCTTCACAATTTATATTATCTAACACTTTGTTTTCAATTAGTAATAGGCTCAATTAACCTAGTGGGCTAAATTATAAAGTCTAAACCATAAAAAATGATTTGTAAACGAGCATTACTTGAAATTGGTATGAGTTTACTATTTAAAAAAAATAACATGTATATATCGGATTTTTTTTTGAAAACATATACCCTTCGAAATCACGAACTCTGTGCAGAAGTCCTCCCCGCACACCATCTAAGCCTCCCTTGGGTGTATGTGTATCTATATATATTTAATTAATTTAATGTTTAATACTAAATAATTTTTTAATGGCAAATTTGAATCACTAATGAACCACTTGGATATTATCGTGTTACCAGCAAAATCATCCGATCATATCTATCTTCACTAGGCTATAATACATATACACCAATTTAAAAGAAAACTCAATAAATATAGAAAAAAACATCTTTGTAAGAATTAAACCCAGACGTAATGATCCCTAAGTCTTAACACCCCCCTAAAATAACACTATATAATTTAATGCGGTTATGAGCAGGATGTGATGTATTTATTTAATGGTTTATTTTAAAAGAATAAATGTATAATGGTTGTCGTAAAATTATTGTGTCATTGATTTTTAGGAATATTATGGAAACGAGAGTATATACATTTATTAGTTATAAGAGTTTTAGGTTGAATTTGAATTTAGTACATTAAATATATGGAAGTGGGGCAATAAATGTCTAAGAGTGGATTAGATATGGATTGAAAATGTAACATGGGCTGTGTTTTTATATATGGTCCTATGGATGACATGAAACGAGTGTGTTAAATTCATTAAGGTAAGATGTTAAATTAGTCATTTTTAGAGGTTGGTTTGGTTCGTAAAATATTTGTGAAAGAATTAAATTGGTTCAAAGGAATTGAATCCGAAATCATTAAAATAAAAACCTGTGTTTAGGTTGTTAACTTGTAAATGAAATTGCAATGAAAAAAAAAGTTAAACCAACCTAATTACACATTAAAATAAAAACTTGTGTTAGTTAATGATTAACCCTTAAAAGCACTGTTGCAGAAATCGGCCTAGGCGGCCGATTAATCGCCGCCTAGGCGCTAGGCGGTGACTAACTGATTAATTTTATGCTAGTCGGTCCAAAAAATCGGTCATGGTAATAATCGGTCAAAGTCGGAGTTAATCGGTCCTAGGCGGTCAAAAATCGGTCCTAGGCGGTCAAAAATCGGATTAATCGGTCAATATTAGTCGGTCAAAATTGATCAAAATCGGTCCTAGGCGGTTCTAGGCGGTCCTAGGCGGTCAAAATTGGTCAAAATCGGTCAAAATCGAACCATACTATCTGAAACTTGAAGTATTTATGTGAATTTTGAAGTATTATTTTTATATTATTGGGTATATATATATAATTTTGAAAAAATACATATAAAAATCCCATTCCGATTAATCCCTAGGCTGTACCTCACCGCCCGACTAGCGCCTAGCGCCTTCTACAACATTGCTTAAAAGTCTCACTAGTCTACTAGTAGTGGTCACCCCTTTAACTTCTCACTAATAGGATAGTGATCACTATTTCAACTCCTCGTTGTAAAGGTATGGATCATCTTTTGTAACGTAAGGCCTCTTGTACCATCAATATTGTCCGTTTTGCCTACGAAGAAGAGCTCAATGATTTGTTTTTGGTTGTCCAAGTGAAGACTTGTTAGAAAGTCACCCATCTTGATACCATTCCCACGTGGACATAATTAACTGTGGAGTTTTTCTCTCATCCACTAGTATTAGCCCTAATATGCGTTAGCGATTTAAGAGGCAGAGCATTCCTTATAAGCCAATAATCTCTCCTACCACAATGATGTGGAATTTGCCTACGATATTACACCTTTACAGTTCTCACTAACTTTGGTGATGATCAAACATTACATAAAAGAATGTTAGATAATAAATAGTGTAAAAATGATATTTTCTACAAAGTGTAAGAAGTCTATGTAGACATGGTGTTTTAAATTTTAGGTATGGTGTTTTATATTCTTTGTAAATGGTATAAAATAGAGAAAAAATTACATCGCTGGTCCTTATGGTTTCTGCCAAATTTCAATGTCGGGTATTAATAGTTTTTTGTTGCAAAATTAGGTATTATCGTTCTAATTTGTCACAATGTTGAGTACTAAGGCCAAACCTTGTCACAATGTTGAGTACTAATGCCAAACCTTGTTAACTTTTTTGTTAAGTCTTACTAAAATGTTAAAATGTCCTTTAACAACTTGAGGGTCTATTTTTAAATTAATGATATTTGACTAAAATAATTTAAAGTAATGTTTTCTGTTTAATTTATTTTTTTTATAAAAGTAAATGAATTTGAAGTTTATTATTTATAAACTTTGAATTTATAAATAATATGCTAGTAAAATAAAATTTTAACTTAATCTAAATAATAAAACAAGTTAAGATTTATAAAAATAATAAAACAAATTTCCGATATAGGAATATAACAGTTTTGTAAGTTGAAATAAATATGGGGCTTTGGTTCTGTATGATAAAACAAACAAATAGCGTATAATATTCATATCAGTTTGCGATATTATGTACAAGAATTGGATCGTCGGGGTTCCGATATGCCAACGCGGCTCTGATCAGTTGCGAAGACGAAATTAGCTGTAAAATTGTGTGGGAATGAGGTCGCATCGGGTCAAGAGGCTTATATTTTTACTCGAATTGAAGATATAACGGATCGAGAGGATGATGAGAATTTCGGAGTTAAACGGGTTAGCGGATAAGCATAATTTGCAGTTTATATGTGACACAAACGAGTTGTTAGTTTTGATTACGATGGAGATACACATTAACGAAAAAAACGAGTTAAATGGACAATTTTTAAGGATCCGATATGGTCGGAATCCGGCGACTTAGCCGGAGAAGACCCTCTGAAAGGCGGGCTTTCTTTTTGTTTGATTTAACAAGTTTGGTTCTTTAACACATATAGTCCCTTCGGTTTCTAAATTTTACAAAATGACTAAAACTTTAATTATTAAAGGGCATTTTAGTCATTTTAGTTTGACTTAACAAAAAAGTTAACAAGGTTTGGCCTTAATAGTCAACATTGTAACAAAGTTTGGCCTTAGTACTCAACATTGTGACAAATTAGAACGATAATACCTAATTTTGCAACAAAAAAACTATTACTACCCGACATTGAAATTTGATAGAAACCACAAGGACTAACAGTGTAATTTTTTCTAAAATATAAAAACATCAATCACAACAATTTATAACACAATCATATGTACTCTAGGCATTTAATTTAAAACACACTTATTAATTTCTTTGTATCGTGTTTTAGATTTCATCCCTGAAATACATTTAATTGTATTTTAAATTGTTATGATTGGTGTTTTTATATATAATACTATACCAAAAGAATATAAAACATCATACCAAAAATTTAAACACTAGGCCTACATAAACTTTTAACACTTTATACGAAACATGTCTTTTTTACAAGAACCCTTACATTCAAATTGGTATAATTGAAAACTATAAATGCTCAATGAATTAAGAATTTAAAATTGGATCCAATTAGTTAAAATGTCAAACCATAACTCAAATAATAATTTACTCTAATTTTTTTATTTTATCTCTCTAGATTTGGTCTCTTTGAAGACCGGGCACTGTGGCCATGGTCGACTACTTGACCGCCGCCAGCCCCTTGGCTCTCCCAGATGCGCGGAAACCCAACCTCCACCCGCCTGAAGGCACGACAGTGGAATAATCGGTAAAACCTCGCCTCCCATTCAAGACAAACCGGCGCCACCCGTATTCGCCCTTCACCTGGATGACGTTGAAAATAATGGAGATAGTAGAAGTCGAACCTGGGTCACAAGGAACACCAAGTTTTTCCCCAACCACTCCACCACTACCTCATTGGCAAAGTTATAAGTTAATAAGCACTGTTAACAAAAAAAAAAACATTTTTAGAGTAAAATAAGCAGATTGTCACACACACACACACACACACACACACACACACATATATATATATATATAGGGGAAGGTTTAAATGAGAACGCTAAATATCACGAGAACCGTGAGAAAGAAGGAAAAAACCACTAGAACTTGGTCAAAAACAATTAAAATTAAAATTTTCTTTTTACATATATCATTATTATTCGAATACAATGTTAGAAATTAAATTTACACGTTTAAATTTTCGTGAATTCGTAAATAAAGAAAATTTATATATGTGTAAATTTGTTATATTTACACATGTGTAAAAAATCTAGTAAGAGTAATTTTTAGAGGAGAAATGAATTATTTGATGTTGTATTTTTTTTACAATGAGGTTTGTATAAAAAAATCGGTTTTGATTGGTTTTTTCATTCGTTCTCACGGTTCTTGCAATATTTAGCGTTCTCAAGATAACCCTCCCATATATATATAACCACCTCTATAGCATAACGATCTTCATGAAATGCTCTTATAACAACTGGACAAGCAAGCGATATTAAAAAGTTTTAACTATATATGAAGAATCAAATTTTTGCTAGGAATGACTCAGATCAGTTCCACCAGTAGAATACTTCTAAGATGGGCTCCGAGATTCATTCACCGGCTTAACGTATAAAACAACAACACGGCTAGGCTCGCCATAGGATGGGATTCCTCCCTTGTAACGCCCCGCTTTCTAGTAACTTTCCTTAATTAGAAAGCTTGTCTTCTATTTCTATTTTTGGAAACTTGTATCCCTTGTAATCATCTTTCGTTGTACCGTTGTAAAATCCGAGACTTAGATCGTAATAAAATTCGTTATTTCATACAAACTGTACTTTACTTATTCGTGCATGCTTATACGTTTTAATTCATTATGCATTAATACCTTATTCGTGATTCTTGGAAACGTGTGATAAACTTGCAAATACATGTCATACATACGCAACTTATACATTTTTCATTCGTGTTTATACTCCGCTGAACATTCACGATACTTATCCACGATTCACATACTTATATTATACTTAATTATACGTTACATACTTAATATCACATCATAACACACCTTATACCTTGAAAACCTAACAAATATGGAACTTAAGGGACTAAACTTGCCAAAACCAAACTAATTTTCGGAATGTAAGCCCGTCGTGCTGCGCGACGGGGATGATGCTTCGTCGTCGCGCCATGCCACCACCCCTAGTCCGCAGAATGTCTTGACCAGCTCCATGGTTGGTCAGTTTTATGTTTCTTTGGTGTGTTTTCTCACTTAATTACTCACCTAACTAACCCTAAACCTCAACTATAAAACCCACCTCTTCCCCACTCTTTTACCACTTTACAAACACTTCAATCCTCACTAAAAACACTCTCAATTAGCAACAAATTCTCAGAGTACAATCAAATTCATACAAGTCACAAAAGTGAGTTCATACTCTCTTTCCTTTCATTTTCTTCAATAATTCTTCCTCTACAAAGTTTGGAACACCTCTAGAAGTGTTTCCACAGGTTTTCCATGGAAAACCAAGGTGGAACATCACCATTTTGAGGTCCAAACTTTCTGTTTTGGAAGAAATCTTTATAAACTTTCTTTAAACTTGTGTTTTCCTCAAGCAAACTTGTGTTCTTATGCCATTAATTAAGTCCATGATTAGTGATCCTAACCAAGGTTGTTTCACACAAATTAGGAGGTGTTAATTGCCTCTAAACTTTCTATTTTGTAAGGGTTTTTAACCCACAAGTGTTGGAACCAACCAAGCTTGTTCTTGTAACAAGACTTGTGCTTTGGTATGAGTGTGATTACTTGGAAGCCTTGGCTATCTTACTTTCAATCCACCACCTCACTTGATGATTTCCCCTTGAGAAGTATGTATGTTTCCTTTCCACTTCATTCATGACCATCTGAGTTGTCCTTGTGACAACTTGTGCATTGGTGAATTTTACGAAAGAGGTTAAAGGAAGGTTATCCTCCTACCTCCATGCATGACTTCTATGAATGTAACGTCTCGCTTTTCGCAGCTTTCCATTTTTTAGTAAGATTGTATCGTAATTCTATTTTCGGAAACTCTTTCCTTTGTAATCGTATTCCGTTTCAAGCCATTGTAAATCCGAGACTTTGATAATAATGAAATGAAGCTTTTATACATCGTTTATACATTGATACATCCATTCGTTTGATACGCGATTCATAACTTTCATAAACGTGAATTTAACTTGTAAATAACTAACGTGTATTCGTAAGTCTTAAACGTTCCATACATGCAAGACACTAGGTTATTCGATTTCGAGGCTTAACTCTAATTTCTTATACTTATTTGATACTTAATGAAATACTTTACAATACATCACATACGTTTCTTTTTCTTTTTTTTACACAAAAGAACCTAGGTTTATATGTTAGAAAACAATTGATTTTCATGTCTTATATGCATCATAGGGCTTATTACATGTTCCATACACATTAACACATAATTACTACTTAATATAATCAGCAATTATACTCATTATAATGTTAAAAAAATAAAAAAACAAAAAAATTATGGTTGGTAGAATCAGCAACCAGCTTTGGGCTGATGTTGATGGACTTGTTTCAATGATTAACCCTTCTAAACACTCCTAAAGCCCAACCCAATGAAACCCTAATCCATCCCCTATATAACCCAAGCCTCCTCCAAGCATTTTTCACTTTCTAAACACTCCCCATTCACCCTCAAACACTCCAAATCACGGCTGATATCAAGAGTTCGAGCAGATTCAGCACATCTTACAAAAGTGAGCATAACTCACTCATTTCTTAACCGTTTCACTTGATTCTTTTTCCTACTTACTTGGATTGACCTTAGGAACATTTCCACAGGTTTTCCATGGAAAACCAAGGTCTAGAATGTCACCAAAAAGACTCCAAAGTTGACTAATTTTTCTATTTTTTGATTCAATCTTTGTTAAACTTGATTAAACTTGAGTTATCTCATCTTAAACCTATGTCCTTATGCTTATAACCACATCTATGGTTAGTTAGGCTTAAAAACAAGGTTGAGACATGTAAAATCAGAGGTGTAAACCTCACAAACTTTCTGTTTTGTTTAGGGTTTTTTACCCACAAGTAGTGTTCAAGCTTGAAGCTTGATGTTTGTGTGATTATAGGACAAGCTTTGGCTATCCTACTAAAAATCCACACATTACTTGATGATTTCTTAGATTAGTTATAATTATTTCCTTTCTTATTGTATGTTCATGACCCTCCTTGAATGTTCATAACATCAAGTGTAGTGGTGAACACCTAGAGGTACCTAAATGGAAGACTTATTCTTCCTACCTCCTACATGACTTTTATGACACAAAAGAGGTTCCTAAATGGAGGATTCATCCTCCTACCTCATGCTTGAACTATTAGACTTATTGATATACATAATCTATATAATACTTATATATACTATCCGAATATTCGAATCTTTGATGATGAATTTGTGTTCATTCGTCAAAGTACTAGATTACATCATCTAAGACCTAGTAACTTGTTATGATTCTAATGGGTATTCTACCCATGAAAACATTCTAACCCTTGAGGTTTCATAGTGTCAAACAAGTATTACGTGTTAAAGATGATTTACTTTCTTATGTTTATGTTCATACGTTTTTAAATACCGAATCTTTACTCCACCGTTATACTCCAATACTCATACGCCTTGTTTCTTCATGTAGAAGGACTCAGTGTTCCATCCTAATCAACCAACAACTCTCGCGGATTTATCAAGTGGAAGCTTGCAAAACCGTGAGTACACTTGACCCATTTACCTTTAAAAACACTTTGGGTTGTAACATGTTATTATACAAACTTCACATTCACACACTTAAAGCATACTTTATGATCTCGATCTGTTATACATGCTACTTGTTTACTTAGGTTCATGCTAGAATATACATGCTTTATGTCATTAACTTTGCTAAGCCCCAACTTAACATATATAGCGCTATAGGAGTAGCACACCACCCGTCGGGGTCTTGTTAAGTCTTTATTCTAAAACGGTCTCATTACTTTTGTGGCGAGGGATGCTAAATACTAGTGGACACTTGGGTTTGATGTATTGTTATGCATGCTAGTTACCTTGTTTACAAATTGCCATGTGGATTCGAGAAAATGCTTTTATACTTATGCTACATTTATTCAAACCTTGTGTACTCACCTTTGCTTTTGCATTGAACTTTATTTTTAAACATGTTACAGGTTGAGGATGACGATGCTATGAAATGAAGTAGCAATGATGCCTAGATACACATTTAGACGTCCTAGGTTTAAAATGTTGTATCAATTTTGTTCATGTTGTTATGTATTTTCATTTGAACTTGTTGTTATTTGAATTATTATGTAATGTTGACAATTTGAAGTTATGAAATGAAAATGGTTGATTTAAATATTGTTTCAAATAGTGTTATGAAGTCTCTTGCAATCTCGTTTTCGTCTCACTCCAATGTTTCCGCCATCGGTTGGGGTGTTACTATAACGACCCTCCTAGAACCCTTAACGTAACCCTAAACGTCCTTAAATATACCCCGTATATGAGAAACGGACCCGATATACCTTGGTACTTGTGAAAATCAAGAAAAACGAATTTTGGGTATCGCTCGCGGGCCGTGACCCAGACCTGCTTTATCTCTCGCGGGACGCGACGACCTAGACTTGCAGGACACACAATGCCGACACGTGGCGACACGTGTCGAAGCTAGATTCGCTGACTCGACTAAGCTAGGGCCAAGCCTAGAGTCCTCGCGGGCCGCGAAGACAAAGGCTTAGGCTTACGCGGGGCGCGAGCCGCCCTAGTCCAGCCCTATAAATTGGATCGATCAGCTTCATTTCAACTCGTTCATTTCAACGCGGGGCATAATACCCACTATAAAGCGAAGCTCTGCCTCGTTGTAAGTACTATAACCCTGCTATTACCCTACACGATCGATTTAGGATTCCGTAACGCATGTCGGCTCTACTCGACTCAGTCGTTGGAATTCTGTCTCGTGTTGCACCCGATTGATCTAGGACTCCGTAATGCATGTTAAGGCTCTGCCTGACTCAGTCATTGGAGTTCTGTCTCGAGTTGTACGGTTAATGTGATTTGGGTTATTTTACTAACACATGTGCATTGTTTAATTTTAATAGATAATAACCAGGAGAATCACCAGGAAGCTATAGTAATATCACCTAAGTCAACAATGTGAGTACAATCTTCTTTTTAAATCTTTTTGTAAGTACATTTTTGTGAGTCAAAATGTTTTACCAAATCCTCAAATGTTTTCAAATACAATTGCAGTGATTAAGTCTTTGTAATTCTACAATTGCTGCCAGTATTATAGGGTTTGTATACAGTACTTGATAACCTTCACAATTGGGCGCGGGTATCCAATGTGTGATATGACCATAGTCACAGATCCATCGAGTGACACGTACTGACCGAGTAATTGTGTAGATATAAACATTGTAATCGCCCTTAATACTGTAATGTGTAAACAACTGATGCTTTACCAAAATGGAATGTACTTGCCAGTATATCTTGCTGATAAAATGTTTTTAAAACGCGTTTCAGGTAACACAATGTAAAGCCAAATAGAAGCCAGCTGGAGAGCACTGAAGGCTTGAAAAAGTGGCTATAAAAGTTACCTAAATAAAAAGGAGTTTTTGTTTTCAATAATTAGGGTTTATCCCTACAAATGTACTGTCAAATGAACTTGGGTTTTATCCCAAAGATTTGTTATAAAAGTTTGGTGTTTTACTCTGATAAAAACATTTCCTAACTATGGTCCTGATGTTTCATTTCCGCTGCCAAATTAATAAACTCCGATACCACCCATCTGAGCTCGCGGCACCCGCTCCCGGGGTAGGGGTCGGGGGTTGCGACAGTGACAATGAAATTCCATGATAAACATGTTGGACATACTACATACTATATAAAATATATTAAATATATACATAACCGAACCCTTGATAATAATCAAATGATTATTTGTCATGGTAATAAGTTATATTATCTAAGACTTGAATCTCTCGTTACGATTCTAATGGGTATCTTAACCCATGAAATCACATCAACCCATACGGGGCTCATAGTGTCAAAAACGAGTGTTTAAGTCTAGATGATTACTTTCTCATATACATACTTTTGTGTACTTTAAATCCAAATCCTCCGTTATCATCTGAATACTCACACACATAGATTTCCTCGTGTAGGAGAACTCGGTGTACCATCCTCAACAAATCAACCCTTCGTGGAATTACCAAGTGGAAGCTTGCAAAACTGTGAGTACACTTGACCCATTTTCCTTTTTACACAATTTGGGTTGTAACATGTTAACCTACAAATACACAAACACACACAAAACATACTTTATTCACTCAATTTGTTATACATGCTTATTGTTATGCTTAGGTTCATGCTAGATACATATATGCTTCTTGTCATTAACTCTTCTTGGGTTCCTTACTCTTTTCAAAATTTTCAACTTTTTTAACTCTTCTTTTATCAACAACTGTAACAACTGGCTTAGATCCTTTCGCTATTCCAAAGACCTCATAAACTGAATCTGAAGTAATTTTGATTTGATGATTACCTATGTTAAGCTCATCGAACTCCTCATCAAAGTTTCTAACTAGCCAAAATCCTAAACGTGTCGAAATATGGTTAAGATTCATATCTAGAATAGACCCAAAGCCCATACTTTTCACGTCAGCAACTTGTGCTTTTGAAAAATTTCTTACAATTTCCATGTTCGATGTAGGTTGACATCTCAACAGCAAGGCTTCATTGTGATATTCAAAGAAAGGCCTAGGTTGTGTTCTAGGTGGTTCAGGCTGGGTCGTTTTTTTTCCTTTTCAACTTTTTTAGAAGGATTATTTTTTTGAATTGCCAACTTTGTCCAACCGTTTGAGTCTTTTGAATTGCCTCAATAACGTTTCGCCAAAGACTTCCTTGTATTAAATGTGGTTTATATGTATATTTTTTAGACAAAATTGTAAAAAACAACCTTTATGTATTTCTAAACAACATGTTATAACTTTCAGTTTAAAAATCGTTAAAATCAACCTATAACTTGATATTTTGTTACGGGGATCAACCTTTTAGATTAACACCGTTAAATTTCTTGGTTAAGTCAAATCACATGCTTTGCATGTGAGGGATTTTAGTCATTTTAGTTATCCTTTTAATAAGTTTTTTTTTAATAAACTACAAATCAAAGTCTTACAAGCTTGAATACCAGAATAATCAAATTCAAAAGTTTGCCCAATAACAATCGAGCCTAACGCCAAGAATCATAATCTTTTTAATGTCAGAACGCTTACCCACTTGTGGTTTCTTACCCTCAATCGATTTGGTGGTGGGTTTAATGGTTTAGGCATTTAAACATGCGTGTGTGTTTAAAACCGAGGATAATTGATGGGTGATTTTGGACTTGTTAAGTGAGAATAATGAGAAGGGTAAAAATGATTTGGGGGATATCCAATACGTAGAAATATAAAAAACAAGTATTACCCCCATTTACTGAAATGGGAAGCAGTATTTGGTTTTTCAAATTGAATGATGCCTTTAAGAGGCATGTTTTCTTGAGTGACGTCGGAGATGGGTTGCTCCTCATTGGAGGAGGGTTTGGGTTTGTTGGTGACATTGGCGTTAAGGATAATGGTTCTGCAATTAGATAAGGATGTCGAAGACGTTGTAGAAGATGAGAAACTGGGTGGTGACCGGAGAAAAATAGGGGATTAGGCTGCCTGAATTGGAGGGGGGAGGGAATGAAGTGTTTGGGTGGATAAAGTGGTTAGCTCTAGGGGAAGTGTTGGTGGGTTTGATGAGGATATTGTCAAAGGGGTTGAAGTAGTGAGTCGCCATAGATGAAAGCTTGTTGAAGATGGTGAACAAAGAAGAAGGGGAAAGAAGGGGATGAAGATGACCATTAAAAGGATAACTACTATGACCAAATGGGAAAGAAGGGGATGAAGATGACCATTAAAAGGATAACTAATATGGCTAAAAACCCTCGATTGCGTTGCATGTGAGGGGGTTAACAAAAATAAAAATAAAAACAATGTTAGTGTAAAAGGTTGATCCCTATAGAAAAATATCAAGTTAAAGGTTGATTTTAGCGAATTTTAAACTAAAAGATATACTATGCAGTTTTGAGGATACATAAAGGTTGTTTTGAGCAATCTTGTCTATTTTTTTAATGGCTTACACACCCCCTCTAATTCCGAGGGACACCTTTTTTTCAACATAAAAATAAAAACCTAAGGGATTTTGTCCTAGTGGTACCAAAGTGTTGGAAAATTGTGTCTCTCCTCAAATGATATGTGTTCAATGTCTTTAATGAACAAAATATATAGATTTAAAAGTAAGTTTAGAGAATGTGTGAGTTAGGGGTTGTTTAGCAACATCTGAATGGTTAAGTGCTAAACAAGTAAGAAGTCTGAACCATTAAGTGTTGAACCAGTAAGAGGTTTGAACCATTAAGAGCCAGCATAATTCTTAACCGTTCAGAGGAAAATGCCTGACTATTTCAGATTAGAGGTAAATGTCTAAACCATTAAAGGTCTAAACTATTTAGACTTAGTGAGGTCTGTATTTTTCTGGCCTCTGCCTTGTTTTCAGGGAGGATTCCTTCTTGGAGGTATTGAATGATAGGGGTCATCCACGATGGTGGCCCTATCTCAATTACGTTCACTTGGCGCAACAAAACTGACGGGTTTTTTAAGACTTCGATTCTTGCATCTTTGGCGAGATGTTGGAAAGCTGTTGAAGCGAGCTTGCTTAGAGCGTCTGCTGGTTTGTTCTCTGACCGGTTGATATGAACTACCTTGTATGACCTGAACTGTTGAAGCAACTCTTTCGCTTGCTCTAAATACAAGGCCATAACTTCATCTTTTGCATCATACAACCCATTAATTTAACTCGCGATCAGGAGAGAGTCGACATGCGCTTGTAAGTTTTGAGCTCCCATCTTGATGGCCAGGCGCAAGCCTACCAAAAACGCTTCATATTCTGCCTCGTTGTTGGTATTTTTGAAATCTAACTTGATGGCATATGTGAACTCATGCTTCTCTGGGCTAACAAGGTGCAATCCAGCTCCTGTGTCATCTTCGTTCGAGGTTCCGTCAGTGTATAACAACCATAACCCATTTAATGTGTCTTTGATGGGAGTATCAACAACTTCACACTCTTTGATCTTGTCTTCTGGGACTTTGGTGATGAAGTCTGCTAGGACTTGGCCTTTAATGGCTGGGCGCGGCCTGTACAAAATGTTGTGATCCCCCAGTTCAATTGCCCATTTTGCTAAGCGTCCTGACGTCTCTGGTTTTTGCAATATTGTGCCGATATGGAAGTTAGTGAGTACAGTAATTACATGCCCAGTGAAGTACCTGCGCAGCCTCCTGGAGGTGTGTAGTAGCGCGAGCACTAACTTTTCCATGGTTGAGTATCGTGTTTCTGGATCTGTAAGCACTCTACTAACATAGTAAATTGGAGTCTGAACTCCGTCTCTTTCCACCAACAATACCAACCCAACTGCCTTATCCAAAGAAGACAAGTACAGAATGAGTGGTTCTTTTTCAAACGGCGTGGTTAATGTAGGGAGCTTGATCAAACACTCCTTCATTTGTTGGAAGGCTACTTCTGCTTCTGGCGTCCATTTGAACTCCTGTTTTTTCACACAGTTGCGTAAGGTACTGATAAAAGGGTAAGATTTTGCGGCATGGTTTGATAAGAATCGATTAAGTGTGGCTAGGCGTCCGGCTAATCTTTGCATTTCCTTGATCGTGCGCGGTGACGGCATCTGCTCGATGGCTTGAATTTTTTCTGGGTTAACTTTGAAACCGCCGTTTGTAACCACAAAGCCTAAAAACTTGCCTTCCTCCATGCCAAAAGAACATTTTGCTGGATTTAGCTTCATGTTCATGCTCCTTAGAGAATTGAATGTCTTCTCTATGTCTTTTAGCATCTGGTCCTCCTCGGGACTTTTAATCACAAGATCGTCAATGTACACTTCGATATGTTTTTCGATATCATCAGCAAATATCGTATCCATCAGTCACTGGTAGGTTGCGCCAGCATTCTTGAGCCCGAATGGCATCTTTGTGTAAGACCCGTCTCATTTTAATGCAATTATAATATTAAATACGCATTTTATGTAAAAATGCGACTTTTCAAAAACTTTGACAAGTTAACGTTCATACAAAATTAGAGTATTCAAAATATAGTATCAAGTGTTTACAACTTTCATTTTTAAACTAAACAAAAGAAAGATATCGTGGAAGCTTCATTAAGTATGTGTTCGGTTCACTTCGTTGCTTGATCGGCATCCGGATGGTAACGACATTCACCTAATGTCAAAACCAACTTAAAAGTTAGTTTTGATAATCATAGAAACAAGAATAAACAAGTTCCAATATCAAAGAAACGAAATCAAAAATAAAAATTCAGATCTAAGTCTCTCGCGCCACGCGAGAGATTTCTTTAATTCGTTCGCGGGCCGCGACAGGCCCCGCGTGTCGCGCCAGCATTCACTCATCCCCTCGCGTGCCGCGGGTGTGACATCTGTGCTTGTGTAATCATTTTACAAACCCTGAACAGTCCAATATCAATAAAACAATGTATTTTGATCCCAATGTTTGTTATTTATGTTTGACATTTTGCACGTTTTTATTTTTGATTGATTTTAAACTCTATACCGCTTTCTAGAAAGTTATACGCAAACTGGTGCGTAAACGTAATCAGTTTAACGTGACAAACGCTCCGGAATAGCAACATAAGATTAACATACCTTAAATAACCTTTACATAACTTAGAAATAAGTTTTAAAGGGTTTGGTATGGCAAAAACAAGTTTATTCACTCACAGGGACTATTTACGTCAACTTGCAAAAGTCTGCCGTTTCGTAAGGCAACGTACAGTCCGGAACTTGATCATAGGCTAATCATACCATAAATAACCAAAACATGGCTTAAAAATAAGCTTTGATAGGTTCGGTGAGAGAAAACAATGCTTATTTGATCTTACAGGGACTAAAAGTGTCAAAAACGATGTAAGTTTGCATTTTCGCGCATAACTTACGTTCTGACCACATCTGGACATCCAAAATTTTTGTACACACTAAAATATTTCTATTTTAGTGATCGGCATGCAAAAATATCATTTGTCGCTTAATTTGGTTCGTTTTCGCGTCCGTTCGAGTTTCGTCGTAAATAACCGAACAACGTGACCGTACGACCAAACGAACCGACATCTGTGGAATTTCCGAGCATATTTCAGGTCCCCTACACTTTGACGACCTTTTACAGCCTTGAAAATGGCTTAACGGAGGTTAAATACGTCAAATACGCAAGTTTGGGTGTGCAGGGACTGTTTCTCACAATTTTTGAAAATATCAGTCTTATGCTCGCGTCGACCACCCCCTGGTCTTGCTGTCGCGCCACGCCACCATCACATCTGGGCAGAAACATTATTTTCAGCAACAGATTGATAATTCAGGGGCAAAACTTGCAATTTCTTTGTGTGGTAGCCAAGTTAACACCTCTCCAAGCAAAGGATAGCTGTCATTTACACATGTATGGCTAGGATTTCTTGCTTGGTGGCCACACAAACCACTTGGAATGATCCTAGAGCCTCACCACAACTATAAATACCCTCCTACTTCTTCCATATTCTTTGCTCATTTCAATTTTGGAACTCTAAGTGGAGGAACACCTGCAAAGGGACCACCTACCTGAGTTCTAAGATCATCCTTCTAGCCCTTGAACACCAAGTATGTGTTCTTTCATGGCTTTAGTATTGATTTTCAGCTTTGTAGAGCCGAAAGTCAAACTGTTTGACCAACAGTTTGACTTTCGGTTTTGACCATCAATTGGTCAAGTCAAAGTTCAATTGAACTTTGCAACGTGATTGTAATCACGATGGTTATAATCCTTAGTGATTATACCTACTGATTACCACGTTAACTATGTATAGTGACGAGTCAAAGTTTCGGTCAAAATGCGTTTTAGCACGCATTTTGCAACAGAACTACTTTTAGGTATCAAAACACTTTGTTTTGATACCAAATCAATTTTCTAATTTAGTTAAACATGTTTGACATGTTTAACTCGTCACTATTAGTTTAGTGCTTGTTTAGGGTCGTAAGTTAAGCGGTCTAAACAACCTCTTAGACTTTCGAACCCGACCCGTTTGGTCGATCATTAGGATCCGACCAAGCATACTTTGTGATCATAGTTGCATAGGGAATAACCTCTGAGGTTATACCTTATGATCACATAGGATTGGTTAGTTATTTGTTAATTAGCTTATATGCCCATAGGAAATGACCAAAATGCCCTTTTGAAGTATAAATCCGTATTTTGCCTATGTGAACATATTTTTGACATATAATCTGATTTAGTAACATGTTTAGGCATAATTGGGCATGTAAGACTTGACATAGCACATAGTTAACCATCCGACCTTAGTTTTATGCAAACGACGCATTATAGTGGCTTATACTACCATAATGGGTCAAAATGGGTCAAAAGCACTTAGGTAGATTTCCAAATCAGAATGTTAGCTCTATTAAATCATACCATATGAGTTCAATTACTCATTTGATTTATAGAACATCATTCTATCCTATCTCCCGATTTAGGATCCGTTTATTAACATAGTTACCTATACTAGGTGCCTTGTTGATTCCGTGATACTTGGAGCTTAATTTGGTCTTATTTTCAAGACTAATAAGCAATACCAAGTGAATACATAGTTCCTCTCTTTTACCGCTTTCAAATACTTTGGGGTGATACACATGTACATACGTGTTACTTTCATGCTTTTCATGCTTTTATGACATAAACATGCTAGTTTCACCTAGTACATCCCTAGTACATGCTTTTAATTATGTTTTTCTATGTATGTTAAGCATGCTAGCACATTGATTTAATACACATTTGTTGCATATGTTTACTTAGCATATGAACACATTATTTTACATGACATTTCTGCTACGTATGTTTACTGAGCATGCTAGCACATTGTTTTACATGAACATTTCTACTATGTATGTTTACTTAGCATACTTAGTACATGGTTTTCACATGCTACATTGGTTATGACATTTGGTATGTTTAATCGGGACAATAATACATTCATTAACATTGATCACGCCGCTCGGTAGTATGTAATGGTACCATAGGACTTGACAAATCCTGTTTCCGACTTCCTAGGTTTGTTTGGAAGTTGGAAATGACAGAATCCGATATACATAATTTAGATAAACCTTTAATTCGTTTAAGGGTTTGTCGCCACAGTCGCAAGGCTTGAATGTATGCGATTAACATTACTGCATAAATGTTTGTAATCATAAAGCATTGTTTTCTACAAAACATAACATTTGATTTAAACTTAGGTTTATTCAAAAACCTTGTTTTGTACATTTTCCTATGGGGTTGGGTAATTACTAGTTATTCACCATACATGACATTTGCTTTCACATTGACATTATCACGTAGTTTGAGTAGATACCCGCTACTTGCTATGCATGACATTTGGTTATATATGATACAATTTATACATGACATTGAACATGGTTTACACTTGAACATTTGGACATTGGTTTTAAACAAGACATTTTGGTTGGTTATTGATAAGTGACTTATGTAACGGGGCTATGTGTTATATGATAAAAGCATGGTGGATACGCTGCTGGTACTTCCTATATATAAGTGCTTTTATTGTATTATACATTGTTGCGTTACCTAAACCACTTGACAAAGACATGAAACATTTTATACAAGAACATGACATTGTTTTACAAATTACAAATTTTATACAAATTCACTTTTACTTGGTTATTCTTAAAACCATGCATTATCCTTTTAATTTCATTTGATTTTCATATCGATTTTCATATGATTTATAAAGGAAAACATTTCATATGGTTCATGACTATATTTTTGTAAAACACTTCTTTTAACTACAAGTCATGAATCCTGCATAAACAAAACCTATGTATCTCACAGGCATTTTTATGCTGACGTACCTATTTTTACATGTGTTTCAGGTGCTAATGCATGATGATGTTTGTGCTACACTTAGGTGGACTTGGGCCTTAGTGACTTAAAAGACTGTTAATTATGTTGTGTTTTGTTTGAACTCTAAGACAATGTAAACTCTTTATTTAATAATACATAACTTTAATTACCATGGTTGTTGAAACAATAATTCTGTCGCATCACTCCCCGACGTTTCCGCCGCAGTTTGTTGTTTTACGCGGTCGGGGTGTGACAGAAGAGTTGGTATCAGAGCCAATGGTTATAGGGAATTAGGTTATTACTAATGCTTTGAACTAGACTATAACTTTCTAGGACCTTAACACAAGTTTACTTGTGTTTAGATCTTAAAACAATACACGTCACCTATCCTTAGGTGATTACCAAAACATGAACACAAATTTCAAATCCGCTTCAAAAAAAATTAATCATCTATTCTTGGATGATTGATTTTAAGGTTTTGAACCCTTCCAGTTTGATTCATTTTTGGCTTTGTGCTTTCTGAGTTTTCAAAACCTCGTCAAAGTTTGGGTCTAAATAATGTGAACACGTGCAAACTGGAAGAGTGAATGCATGTACCCTGAGTTTTCTGTCTAAGGCTAGAGTGTTCGTACAAATCCGCAGTATCGGACTAGTCATTCTTACCTGGGAACTCTTGGGGTGAGTGTTCACTTATAGGCGAGCATGTCTTCGGTGATACATTATTATGACTCATTTACTTTGATTTGTCACTGTGTGTCGACTGTTTGTTACGAGGTAATAAACAAATGACCACCATCCTTTCATTTTGATGATATTTATGTTATCCCATTTTTTCATCACATCATTTCACTCGTTTTCTCTCATGTTTCCTCTTTAGAATGCCTCCTCGACGTAACGTTCAACAACCTGATGCCGAACTGGCAGCTATTATAGCACTGCAGATGGCTGCTATGCTACCTAATCTCATCACTCAAATAAACCAAGCCAACAATAACAATAATGCACCTGCTCCGTGCAACTTCAAAAGTTTTAACTCGGCTAAACCGCTCAAGTTTAGTGGTTCTGAAGGAGCAACTGGGCTCCTACAGTGGTTTGAGAGTCTTGAGAGCACCTTTCGCCATGTTCAGTGTCCTAACAACCGTAAGGTCGAGTTTGCTTCGAGTGTATTCCAAAAGAGGGCTTTTACCTGGTGGAATGGGGTAATGAGAGATAGAGGTGCTGATGTTGCTTTGGGTCAGACATGGGAGGAACTTAGAGCTCTCATGATGAGAGAATTTTGTCCTCTTCACGAGCAGAGGGCACTTGAAAATGAGTTCCATGACCTGAAACAAGACAGTGGTGAACACCGGGCTTACACTGACAGATACGAGGAGTTAAGCTTGCTCTGTCCGACAATGGTCACGCCTTTGGATAAGGCAATTTAAAAGTACATAGATGGTTTGCCAGATCCTGTTCAAGATATTGTTACTGGCAGCAACCCTACTACCGTCCGACAGGCTATTGAGCTAGCTGCTACCCTTACTGAATCACAAGTCAAGAAGGGTAAGCTCCATAGAAAAGTCTACAAGAAGCAGAAACAGACTGATAGCACCAATGAGAAAAAGGGCAAGAAGGCTACTGAGTCTTTAAAGAAATCGAGGAAGCGTAAGGCTTCCAAGCATGGTTGTAAAAGTCTCGCCTAGTCTCCGAGTACTCCCCGAGTACTCGCTACAAGGTAGGCTGCCGAGGCCCGAGTACTGTTCTCCCAGGCCAATTACTCCCCGAGTAATCTCCGCCTAGGCCGAGTACTTCCCGAGTACTCCCGAATCC
>JARYGA010040880.1:0-41140 GCA_030545235.1 Helianthus tuberosus | reverse complement strand
GTATGGGACGTATTATTTAAATTGAATAGTATTGATAATTGTTATGGAAACTTCTGGACAATCTGTTTCGCTCAGTGCCATGCCTCGATGATTCCGCCATCGGTTGGGGTGTGACAGTCAACTATAGTCCCTCTAAATTAATTCTTTACACGGTTAAAGCTCATGACACGTGTCGATATAATATTGGACATGAATTTACGAGGTGTTACAGTTGAGGAGCAACTTGTTGCACCTGAACCTGAGGAGCTGGACATACTGTATCTGTGGAACAGGGGTTTGGACATAGTGCACTGGAACAGGTATTGCAGGGTGTGCATAGTGAGCAGTGTTTACATGAGCAGCAGGGGTATAATGGGTATAATGCACTGTGTTTTAAGTTTGTTGAGGTTTAGAGCTAGGATGTGTGATGATTGGTCCATTATTTTGGCTCCTACATTCTCTAGCAAAATGACCTAACCTATTACACTTGCAACATTTTATCTTTGATTTATCCAACCTAACTTTCAAGTTCCCATGTAACCCTGGAAATTTTCTCCCTGTTCTCTTATGGAACTTGCTGGTTCTAACACCCAGCAGTGCAAATTGGTGCAAAATATCCATCTCCTCCAGATCAGTTGGATCAGAGTGCTGGAGATCATTGAGTTCAAAGGACATATTATCAGAATTCTGGTTTTCTCCATTTGCTGTAAAAGCATAGTTAGATGAGTAAGAATCAGAGTTGCTGAAAGCTCCACCAGCTGTTATGTCAATGTAATGATCATAACCCTGATCCTTACTACTACAAGATTCCTCCTAACCCATGAGAGTTGTGTTGCTGAAGGTATAATCATCAGCAACCTTCCCAGACTCTTGTAGCTTCTTTTTCTGGTTCAACTCCCTCCCATAGGTAAGGAGTCGACCATGAAGTTGGGTCAGACTAAGTTCTTTGAACACAACCGAATTTCTGGTTACAAAAGCAATTGTGTCCCATTTTTCAAGAAGTGACCTTAGAAACCTACTATTTAGAGTTGATTTAGCAAATTCAACATTAACAAGTTTCAGTTCACTTATGAGACAACTAAAACGTTCAAACTGTTATGTTAATGATTCACCCTTGATGTGACAAAAGGTTTCATACTGTTGATTCAAAACCTCCCTATTATTTTCAATTACTTCTTCAGTGCCACCAAACTGTTCCTTAAGTGCATCCCACAATTACTTGGCACTGTTACAGTGTAATAGCCCAACATAAATTTCATTGGGGAGCGCTGATGCTACTATGCTAAAGGCCTTTGCATCTAATTCAATTTTTTGAAAATCCTGTTCGGAATAGTTTTCAATTTTCTTAGGTACAAAGGTTTTTGGATCCTCAGCACTCGGCACCATTGGAACATGTGGTCCAAAGGCAACCGACTTCCAACATCCTGTATTTTGTTGAGCCAAAATATGACCCATCCTACGCTGCCAGATGTTGTATTCGGATCTGACCAACATAGTTGGTTTGAAGAGTGTGCCAGTGTTATGAGTGTCTTGTGAGTGTGACGCCATTCTGGTTGTTTTACAGGTCTTGAATAATCAACTTTTGTACGTGATTATCCCTTACTCTGTTTTTCAACTAACTACGAATAATCAAAAGTATCAATGAAATCGAGCTAAACTTTTACGTCAAAATGATTGTTAGATCAAATTTGACTATCCAAAGCTCTGATACCAATTGTTAGGATCTGAGTTTCTTAGATTGTGTTGTTTAATTAAGATGAAGATAAAACAGAGATATGAATTGCAGTGGAATATGGAAATAAACTTTGATAACACAATCAATGGAAGAAAAGTTTAAGCAAACATGTTTATCTTTGAATCGAATGATTGTATTTAATTACAATAATCAAAACAATTGCATGCATGCACAAGACTCCCCCTCAGCCTGAGCTCAGTAATTTGTTCGTACAGAATGACTTAGGTAGAAAGAGCTTCTGGAACAGTACAGAGTACTGTTCTATTTATAGTACTAGCAAACCTCTGAGCATCTTTGGCTGACGTCACCGTGAAAGTGATATCTAACAACCTCTAACCACTGATTATACAAAACACTGATACAATGAATAACTAATTACATAAACACTGATTGTATAAAGACTGATTGCAGCCTCCCACTGTTGTTGCCTAAGCACTGATGTTGTGAATCGGTGCTTTCTTCATAGGTTGATCAGGCCTTAAGTCAGCAGTGCTTTGTCTTCATCAGTGCTTTGAGTAGCAGCAGTAGTTAGGGCTTTAGTCTTTATATCAACAGCAGTTCTTGGACACAACAGTTGTTAGGTATATCAGTACTTAGAGAATGATCAGCTGTTAGATAACCACTGTCCTTAGAGGAAGTAGAATGCAAGCACTGTTATGATGATCAATTGTTCTGAACCAGTTTTGGCTTTTCATATCATATGTTCCTTTGTAGGGTTTAATCCCAAAATGGTCCACTCAAATAAAGAAAACATAAATATGTAATTCTATGATGTAAAAGTGGCTCAAAACCTCACATATAAAGGGTATGGTATGTGACATGCATGATGTACTAGTTTCTTAGGTGGATTATTCCCAAATAACCACCCTCTAAATACCTGTCATGCTAATTAACTTGAACTTGACCATGACAAAAGACCAAATGGGTTGTGTCATCCATCGTTCACTTAGTTACTTGTGCTTTTTAGATCGCTTCAAACAAAGACATTTTGAAAATTTTCCCCCATCCCCACACTTGAGGTAAACATTGTCCTCAATGTGTAGTGTTTAAATGAACGGGTCAAAAATTGAAAAACTTGTACTCCCCCATCCCCACACTTGAGAAAAACATTGTCCTCAATGTGTAAGAACTAGAGTTTTTTTTTTCAAAACGCATAAGGGATGTGACACGGCTAACCTTCCCCAAAATTTCACCCCGGAAAATAAAATACAATTTACAATCCACTTATTTGCTAACTAAAAATCAAAAGTAAAAAGAAACGTATGCACCTGATTTTTGAGCTCATTCCTCGTGTGCTCTTCTTCTCTTCAAGAAAGCGGTCGTCCCATGAACATAATGTACCTACAAATCTTAACCCTTGTGTAGAAGCATGCTTCTCACAACCATTAAAATTTGTTAGCTACCTAGTTCTACCACTTTTATGAAAGTATTAGCAAGACATACGTTAGTTCACCTTGATTTATGTGGAAAATTAATTTACAATAACAACAAACCTAACTCACTTTCGTAGGAATCACGGTTGCATTTAGCTTATGCAACAAACCCTTTTAAACCTCCCGATAGCTCAGGAGGACGAGTAGGTCTCGTGAGGGTTATATAGGGAACACACCCACAACGTTCATTTAGCTACTAAAATAAAATAAAACAAATAATAATACAAACTCTACAACAATTATACCTGATTTGTCTTTCATGGTGGTCGAAGTGCACATTTGCCTACCGAGTTTCCAACATACGCTCAATAGTTGGCATGCCGGATCCATTCTCTTTTATTTTACGCGACATGCGTAGTAAGCTACTTTGGGGTCGTTTCTTGATGAATTTTCTAATGTCTTGCAAGGCTACCCTTCGAATCCTTGTACCCGAACCCGCATCCCCAACTTTGTTGGTTGGGGTGATAAGTATGGGAGAAGGAGAGATATGACTTTGAGCTTCTTTTAGCTCTGACCCGTCTTGCGGTGTTACGTCTTCTACTCGGTTCGAACATTCAATTACTTGCTCCGGAAGTTCCATAACCTCTTCCACCACATCACCATCCACCATTGCACCCTTAGGCAAAACCTCTTGGTCGCATTTTATTTGGGCTATTTCCTCCGCTAATTGACCCACTTGCATCACCAATACTTCATGGGCTTTATCTCTCACTTCATTCGCTTTCTTCATATCTTTGATATCTTCGTGATATCCTTTCACCATGTTTATGAGAGCGTCAAGCTTGGAATGAATTTAATCTTGAGGTTCCTCGGATACCGGTTGAGGGTATTCATTATAATAATCATCATACTCCTCCCGGTAGCTTGAGAAATGTGGCAATTCGGGTTCATTGTAGTATTCTTGATAATGTGGTGGTGGTGGATTATCGTATGGATAATATGAGGATGGACCATTGAAATATTCATAATCTGTCCTCCCATATCCGTACAACCCACTGACGTAGTCTTCCCGATCCTTGTAAGCTTGAACTTTTTCGTACAAAACAGGGCAATCCTCTAAATAACGCCCTCCGTTTCCGCAACACTAACAGGGATCATCATCCACCCAATTCATATTGAAAAGTAATTCCTGCAAAACATGTACCTGCACCCACAAGCTCGACCACCCAAAGTAAATTCACGAATATACAAGAAAGAAAGGAAAACTAAACTAAAATCGAACAAGCAATGAAATGCTAAGCGCACTAGCTCCCAAGAAACGGCGCCATTTTGACGTGACCGTGCCGTCCCGATCAGTCAAAAACCCAATTAAACCTAGGTAGCTAGGGTAAGTCGGGTATCGTATCCATGAAGAGCATGTGGTCAGTATCGCACGACCCGTTCGATTAGTTAGACTATTTACAAAGAATGTACAAAGTGGTTATGAAGTTTGCTAATTTTATTTGTTTGTTTGATTGTAAAAATAAGTCGGAGTGAACCGACGAGTGGTTATTATTCTTAAAACAATGTGTGATTAATTGAAATTGTAATCTAAACTAAAGAGTTGAAACAAGACTTAGGAATACGGATCACACCCGGTTCGATAATTGCAAGACCTAGGGTTCCTACATGTTTTAACTTGATTCAATTGCATATAGTGATTAACGGACTACTATCACGATGCCAATTGCTATCTACGTCACAGACAACAGACCACAATGCACTTCATTACCTCGGACATGTAAATCCTAACCTAAGATAAGGCATATTTTTACATAACCATTTCGCAAAGTCATAACTTTATCATCGTTTGACAATTCACGAATTCGAAACAAATGCAAGACAATTATCCAAGGTTCAAATACTAAACAATTTGTCACAAAATCAAATCAAAATACAAATGCATAAACCCTAGAAAATCTTACAACATCTACACCAGGGTGAAACCGAAGAGACTAGCCGCTCATGGTTGGGTGGACGCGATCACCGGCCGACGAACACGAACACGGAGCCATGACCTTGTGGTGGAGGTTAGGGTTTGAAGGTTTGACGGAGAATGATTGAAGATGATGGAAATGTTGATTGTGGAATGGATTAGGATTCTCGGTTAGAGGTGAATGGTATGTGGTGTTAGAGATGATTGGGAATAGGTTAGATGCTTGTGAATGATTCCAAGGAGGTGTTTTAACCCCCCACAACTTGTAACCCCCGAATAATTGGTCCCGGAACCGTTTCTACTCGTCAAAATCTCAACAATCAACAAATTTCGCGATAGAAAGATCCAGGGGGCGTCGCCGACGGCCCCACTGGGCGTCGTTGACGGTGCTCCGATGTGGTGATTCCGTCCGATGTCTTGTTTTACTGTATACGGGGTTTCCGGGCGACGACACTTTCTACGGGGCGTCTCATACGGCCCAAATGGGCGTCGGCGACGGTCCCTACAATACCACTTCTCCGTTTTTCGCGTATCTTGGTCCCGGTTAACCCGTTTCGCGTCCTGGTGGTCCGTAAAGCGTCTCGATTAGCTCCTTAAACTCCATAAGACCTGAAAACACAAATCTCATTAAAAGTAGGCTATTCGAGATTAAAAGTCACGTAAAAACATTAACTTAAACATTTACAAACACCGGTTTTCAACCACGTATCAGACCAAAGACAGTTAACCAGATGTGAAATATTATTGGACTAGATAAGGTTCTCCGAATGGGCTTTATAATATGTTCCGGATGGAGTTTTCACCCGGATGTAAACAGATCTAACGGATGGACACTAATTAGTCCGAATGGACATTCAAACACTCACGGATGGGCTTGCAAATGACCCAAATCAGCGGATGGGCCTCATCCGCCCGAATGGGCCTCGAAGGGTACTGTTCACAGCAGCTAAAAACATGTTATTTTCAGTCACTTTTCCATCTAATTCACCCCTAAAAACTTTGAATTTTAACATGAAACTTTGCAGGATTGATTATTTAACAATTTTGCATAACATATCAAAAGTTCATCCAACTTTATCCATGAAATCACTGTTAATTTGAGTTTTTAGTTCAAAAAGTGTGAAAATGAGAAGATGAAGAAAAATGACAAATATGATCCAATTTCAGCTCTAAATCTGATGAAATCACGTGAATTCTTGTGTCTTGAATCCGTGCAATCAATCTCCCACTCTGATACCACTTGTGCATGCGTTTTCAGATCGAATTTGAACTCCCGACGATTGCGAAGGACACATATCACGTGCGAAATCCGTGTACGTGTGTGGATCGACACAAGAACGTAATATAATGATGATTCTATTGATGATATAACAATTCTACACCTTGAATCACCTTTACCACTACTTTCTCTCTCTAGGATCTTCAAAGATTAAATGTCCAAAAGTTCTAAATGAAACATAACAAGCCACTATTTATAGGGTTCACTTAAATGAAAGACTCCTTGACTCATAAGCTCCATCCGTCCGGATGAGCTATTCTCTATCCGTCTGGATGGACTTTTCCCTTATATTGAATATTGTTGAACCATGTGTTGTTCTGTTTTTGCTACGATGCAAGATTGACGGAAGTGATAGACATTATGCACTCTCAGGGTGGGTGACCGGAGTGGTTGGGGGTAAAGGTTGGGTGGCCGGTGGCTGAGAAGGATGGCATGAGTGGTTGGGGTGTAGAGGGTGGGTGGACGGTTGAAGTCTAGAGTGAGAGAGAGAGAGAGAGTGTGTGTGTGTGTATGCGTGGAAGAGAGTGGGGAAAATGATATAAGTTTTATAAATATAAATGTTTTTTACATAATAGTCCCTACATATAAATAATTTACATAATAGTCCGTGGAATGATTAAATGACAGAACTGCCCTCGTGTGCAAGGCACATGACCATATTTAACTAAGAAAAGTAATTGGTCTAGAGCTAAAGAACATAACGTGCAACATTTTGAAACATTAAGTACAAAAGTCATCAAATTTAAAGACAAAGGATACCGCCTGAAATGTGATATAAAGATAAAAGACAAAACTTGCAATTCACTCCTAAATAATGATGATGATGATGATGATGATGATGATGATGATGATGATGATGATGATGATAATTAGAGGCAAAAACAACTTTGCATACGCAAAGGGTCCGAGATTGATGCAAACAGGCAAACATAGGGTATAAAGCAGCAAGATTTTTATTTTTGGGGATTTGCCTTAACCTCCTATAAACCTTAGAGGGTAAAACTATAGTTTACATTCGCAAAACCACAAACAAAATATAACAATTCTTTTCTATTTTCTAAAAAGTAAAAATAGAATGCTTAACTTAAAAATAAAAAAAAAGAAGAAAGAAAGAAACCAGTAAACAAATCTGACCTATACATAGAAATACTCAAACTAATAGCATAAAAGTTATATAGTAAATCCAAGTAAACACAAGAAACCAAAATAATAGCATAAAAGTTGTATAGTAAATTCAAGTAAACACAAGAAACCAAGAATGGCAATGGATTTTGCTATGGAAACGATGGTGAGACCTTCGGCCCATTGGATGGTCTCAAATCATAGGCAAAACAAGTGTCATCATAGTTTTTAAACCTGTTTTTTGTTTGATACCTTAAGGTTGACTATTTGTTAACTTTTTAACCTATATTTTGTTTGATACCTTGAGGCTAATTGTTTTATAAAACATTGATTCTACAAACCCAACTAAACAGTCGAGTTTTATATATCGTCGAGTTTTATATATCATACCCGCTACAAGCATCTTTCAAGTCAATGTCAGTTTCTCCTTGCCCAGGCCTTTAACTCGTCTTTGTAGGTTAATACTTGCCATTGTCATATTCACCTATTTGCACCATCATGTTGCTTCCCTTCTTAGTTTACCACCACTCACGTTTGTAGATGTTAAATGGTTTATGGTTAAATAAGACGCGTGTAATAATGTAGTAAGTGTTTATATTGTTATGAAATTGATACAAACGTTCGTGTTAACTAGGACAAGCTTAAAAAGAGAGTCCAAATCAAAGTTAAACTTTAATAAAAGAACAATTGAGTCGTTTAACATGATTTAAGGAATAGATTTCTAACCTATGTTGTATCTTATCATCCTAAGTTTGTGTTGTTAACTAAAGTTCATTAAAAATGGATAATTTATGTTTACTTCTACTTCTAATATGTATTTTTGCTGATTTTGCAATGATGTGTGTATGATATATTAATCGGAAGCTTACTATACTCTCTATTAGTGTTACTTTAGCGTATAAATTATTTTGATCCTTTCCCCTAACAAGTAATAAGAACAGTATCACCTCTACGAGACGTTATTTTTATATTGTAGTCTTATTCGTTTATGGACTTTACAGATGAAACAATGCTAGGGTTAATGTTGATGTTGCAATAAATTACGTAGTGTTTTAAAATAATGACAGTGTGGTTTAAACAAATGCTTTTGGAAATTGCAACACTTGTAAAATATATTAACGAACATAATACTAGGAACATATGTTTTATGGGGATAAATAATTTGTATGACAACTTTGTTTTAAGAGATTTGTCACTAATAGTCTAATAGACATCTAGACTAAGGTGTGAATTTTCGACACGACCCGACACGAACCGTACACGAAATTTTTTGGTTTGGGTTTACCCTAAACGGGTTCAGGTCAGTTTCAGGTCGAAACCGCGACCCATTTAGCTAAACAGGTCAGGTTCGAATCAAACCCATCAGGTTCTCGGTTGACCGGTTTAGTTTATCATTTAAAGTTTAGGGTAGATTCTACTAATGTTTATAGCTAAGGGTTTTTGTTTATAAGTAATATTAACTAGTTGTATTCCCCGCTCTACGCGGCGTGAATTCATTCGACGTGGTGGCGACACTCGCTATAGAAATAAAAAAAGAAGACTAAAATATAAAGTCGTGGTATGCCAAAAGAATACCAACATGTGTTTTAAATTGACCTAGAACCATAAAAATGGATATCGGCTCCGGTAATAACTATATGGGTATCGACCACATTTAATAAGACAGAAATTAAATTAAATTAAAATTAAATGAGTTAAAAGCGTATATAATGAATACCGATATTGTATCTGATAATACAGATACCGGTCACGATGCTATTCGAATAAAATTGTTTCAGTTTGTTAGGGAAGTAGTAGAGTACGGACACTCGTATAGCTTACACTTACGATTCTAATATAATAATCTATGTTAAATATCTGTATTTTCAATAAAATTTATACCGAAATATCGAGAGAGAGAAAAATAAAACACAATTGTGTAATCAGCTTTTACATGAGAAGCTGAGAACGCAAATTATCATGGATAAACTAAATTAGTAAAAATCTAAATGATTAAAAGCATATGTTGTAAATAGTATAGGGTAAAAGTTTAAAAAAATTGGAAAAAATAGTTATGTCGGATTTCAAGGAAAAAAGGTTCCTATGAATGTGAGTGTCTCATATGTTCACATAAAAGCAATTTACATTAAAAAAAATTAATACAATTAAAAAAACTCATAATACCATTCATCATAAGATTGTTTTAATATGTGTAAGAGAGAAATTAAATTAAAATTAAATGAGTTAAAAGCGTATATAATGAATACCGGTATAGAATCTGATAATACGGATAGCGGTCACGATACTATTCGAATAAAATTGTTTTAGTTTGTTAGGGAAGTAGTAGGACACTCGTATAGCTTATGCTTACGATTCTAATATAATAATCCATGTTAAATATCTCTATTTTCAATAAAATTTATACTAAAATATCAAGAGAGAAAAAAATAAAACACTAATCAACTTTTATATGAGAAGCTTTATATGAAAAGCTGAGAACGCAAATTATCATGTATAAACTAAATTAGTAAAAATCTAAATGATTAAAAGCATATGTTGTAAATATTATGGGGTTAAAATTAAAAAAAAATGGAAAAAATATTTATGTCCGATTTCAAGGAAAAAAGGTTACTATTAATGTGGGTGTCTCATATGTTCACATAAAAGCAATTTATATTAAAAAAAAAATTAATACTATTAAAAAAACTAATAATACTATTCATCATAAGATTGTTTTAATATGTATAAGAGAGAAATTAAATTAAATTAAAATTAAATGATTTAAAAGCGTATATAATGAATACCGGTATTGTATCTGATAATATGGATAACGGTCACGTTACTATTCGAATAAAATTGTTTCAGTTTGTTAGGGAAGTAGTAGAGTACGGACACTCGTATAGCTTACGCTTACGATTCTAATATAATAATCCATGTTAAATATCTCTATTTTCAATAAAATTTATACCAAAATATCGAGAGAGAAAAAAATAAAACGTAATTGTGTAATTGTATGAGAAGATGAGAACGCAAATTATCATGGATAAACTAAATTAGTAAAAATCTAAATGATTAAAAGCATATGTTGTAAATAGTATGGGGTTAAATTAAAAAACAATTGTAAATAGTTATGTCTGATTTCAAGAAAAAAAAAAGTTCCTATTAATGTGGGTGTCTCATATGTTCACATAAAAGCAATTTATATTAAAGAAAATTAATACTATTAAAAAAACTCATAATACTATTCATGTTTTAATATGTATATAAACTTTGCGATTTTAGAAGCCACAAAAAATATAAAGGAAAGTTTCGCAAAAACTTGGGACAAACAAAGCTCAAAAACATATATCCCTCCCCACACTTGAATTATACATTATCCCCAATGTGTAACAAAAATATGTGATGCAATGCAATGGAGACAGAAAGAGAAACGGAGGACTCCCCTATTAATGATATTAGTCAAAACATATCCAACGAACGCGCAAAAAGCCCCCCGCAATGTGTTGCCAACAATCCAAATAACTATCAAACTATACTATCAAATGCTATTCCAAAAGTCTCCAATCCAAAATTGCAACCTGAAAACCTAAACTAAAAATGAAATATAAAAATAAAAATAACATTTAAAACAACTACCACAAACCATCGAAATGCTTCCCGCACGTGCTAAGTTTTTTTGTGAAAGTCCTTAGCTCGACTCAAATCCCCAAATTCCTTTGTCCTTGGGGTGGAAGGTGGTACACGAACAAGTGGATCTTTGTTTTTTTAAATATTATACGGCTCGCTTAGTTTGATAGTTAACCACTGATTTGTAAGAAATCGATGGTAAACACAAAAAGTGTTTTATAAAATACAAACAGGCCGTGCCACCAACACTTGTATTTGCCCGGACCAAACCTAATGCATAATATGTAGTGAAGAAGGCGATCATTGCGACATAATGATATATTATGCCGGTGTTCATTGTTCAATCGTCACGCCTTCAACTTTGGTTGGCCCGCTTTGTTCCATGCCCTCTTACGTGGTGCCTTTGATTTGGGTGGCGATCTACCATGATGCTCATCCATGGGCCGACTATCTTCGATGCAAAGGAGTGGGTTGGATGTCACCATTGTCGTTTGTTCGTTGGTGGACTCTTTCACTTGCAACTCTATGTCTTGGTTCGATTCTTTGATTTCCACGATTGGTTCACCATATAACAATGCTTCCAATTCATGAAGATCACCAATCGGGTCGAATCGTTCTTCTTTCACCTCCATGAGTGGTATACCCAACAACTCATCCCCAAACTCGTCCTGCCAACATGGAATAGTATGAACCAAAAGTGGGACTTGTGCGGTACTTTGTGGGCTTGGGAAGTGCACATCGTCCATTATAGCCTCTAGTTCTAGTGTTTTCTCCATGTGACAACCCTCGTGATCATAAGTGTAGTCTTCACCGCAATAGTTCTCGTAGTAGCGCTCCATAAGAATCACTACAAAGAAAAAACTCAAACAAAAAGGATCACGGGCAACAGATAGAAATGAAATAAAAAAAACAACTATTTACAAAAGACAAAAATGGTAACGAATATATACAAAATAGTGGGAAACAATGAAACTATTTATACAAAAATAAAAACACAACTAGCAAAATAATCATTTTTCAACTAATCACAAAGCAAATAAAACAAATAGACAAAACCTTTATACAATTTTCACAAGTGGCTAAATAAGTAACTCCAACCATTCTCAAGACACGCCGCGTCCCTGGCAACGGCGTCAAAAACTTGATGTGCGTGAATTATATATATTTTTATGAAGATATTCGTTCACATAAATTTAGTTTAAAAATGGTTTTCACCCAAGAACTAAACTACACACACACAAAGGGCAAGTGTACCTATCGGATGGTAATATAGTTTATCGGTAAGTACCGGATATCAATCCATTGACGCGGTGTCTCAATACTAAACTTTTGTTACTTTAAAGCCTTTTCAATTAGCGATTTTGGGTTTTCCTAATTTATCATGCAATAATACAAAAAAAATACTAAAATAACAAGAACTAACAATTTAGAAGGGGAAGTTGCCTAAACTAAGTATCCACTAATGACTATGTGATAACTAATGGAAGCTCTAGTGATGATACAACCTCTAGAATAACTAAGTTCCGGTCAAGGTTCCTAGTTTTATAATTCTTTCAGAAAATCAAAATGAATAACACTCTAATCACCTAAGAATCGTTCTTTTAAGTTCGGTTGTGAAGTGATGTTAATCTTTTAATCAAGAGTTACTCGTTTGTCAAAACTCCTAACTCGAAAACTTAGGAAAAATTAACATGAACAACATACTAATCACCCTAAATTGCTTTCAAGTAAATAACATTTTAACATTGTTCTTGAGATAAACCACAAGCATGACCATGCTAGAAGACAATCTTGGCCTAAATCATCATACTAACATAATTACATACTATAGAATTCATCTAAACACTATGATGATCTTTTCAAATCCAAGTGCAAGAATTCATACACATATTCAAATCATCATCCATTTCATGTTAGCAATCACCATTCCTAGTCTCATGCTACGAATCAAACTAACAGGTAACAAGATTCAATAAACATAATCTACACATGGGTTTTCCAACATGTCATGCATAAATTTATGATCAAACATTCATGAACAACAACCTTCAATATGCATATGAACTCCAAGAACAAGCCAGAACATTATTATGAAGTTTAACAAACAATTATCACCACATCAACTTCCATATTCATCACATATTCAAAAGATTCAACATAGTTTAGAAACTACAAGTGTTTAGCCCATAGGGCTTACAAGAACTACAAAATGCTTGCTAAAGTACCAAAATTCATGGTTAAAATCAAGAAATTTCAAACCATAAACAAGCAAGGAAGTAGGATGGTTGATGAATGATGAACTTATTGATGTTGGAAGCCCTCTTGATGCTTAAAAATGGATGGAATCACCAAATTTTGGAGTTTAGAATGGTGGGTGAAAACTCCAAGGCTTCCCTTCCTTGCTACATCTGATGTTGTTTTTTTTATAAAAGAAAGCATATGCATTAGGTGTGTCCAGAAGATGGCATTAGGTGTGCCAAAGAGGCATTGGGTGTGCCCAAGAGTTGGCATTGGGTATGCTGTGTGTTTGACCGATCTGCACCGCACATTGGTTCTTCAAGCCCCAATGATATATGGTGTACATGGAATACCCGTTGGTTAAATGAAGGCATTGGGTGTGCCTAAGGATGGCATTAGGTGCATCTCCTCACAATTGCAACTTGAAATCAGTCTCTAGAAAACCACAAAGCTTCAACAAACCCTGGAAATTCACAAATTAATAAAATAAGCAACTAAACTTATGAATATTTAGATAAACGATCGTAAAAAGGGGTAAAATCATGCTATAATATAAGTATAAATTTAAGCACATCAAGTGGACAATCCAATCCTTGTAATTGTACAGGAGATTAGGTGTTTATATAGGTAGGGTTTATGTGGGTTGGGCCCAAGGCCCATAAGCCTGTTTCATGTGTTTTACGGGCCTAATGCATCTACGAGGCCCGTTTTCAAACCCGAACTTCGTGTAATGTCATAGAATGTAATTCTAGGATCATAAATTGTTGGTGCATACGTCTGTCGACTTCGTCTTGTATCGAGTCGTGTAATAGAATAGATGAAACAAGTCACACAGTTCGAGATTAACAGGATTCAGAGGTGAACAAGCCAGTTCAAACGAACTGGAGATGCTTGTTCAAACGAACTGGATTCAGTATAAATAGTGGACTTGTTGTTTTCATTTGTACTTGGTCATTCCGGTAGCGAAGCTCTGCCGAAGTATCTTCAGGTCTGTAATTGTCATCAAATCAATACAAGAGATAGTTAAAGTGATTCTTGTGTGTTTGTAGCTGAAATAACTCCGATACGTTTGATTCCGCCTCTCGTATTGGACGAGATCTCTTCTGAACGACTCGTTTGGTCATGCAAACGATTCTACAAGTGGTATCAGAGCTCAGGAGGAGGAGCTCTTCGATTTTCAGCTTTGATTTCATAAAATTTCTGCTTCTACACCTTTCTGTCACGTATTTTCAAAATTAAACTGGATTTTATGGATAAAATGGTTTGTTTTTGAAGCATATTGTGCGAAACTGTGTTTTAAATAATCCGTGAAAGTTTTAAATCACAAAACAGATTAAAAATCATTCTATTTGATAAAAATTTGGCCAGTTCGTTTGTCGTTTGTTTCATATCACTCGAACAGGAAGTTTGATATCAGATCTACGACGATTCAGTGGACAATATTGAACGGAAATCACATTAGTGTGATCGGATTTTGTTATAGATCAATCCTTGAAGAATTCAGAACACAATTCGGATCAAATCTTGATAAAATCATGAATGTTTGGCTCAGTTCGCGTGGTTTAAGATCAGTTCGTTTGTATTTTTGATCTCAGTTCACACGGAGTAACCCAGTCCGTTTCAGTTGATACGAAGTGATTAGCTTACAAGTTCGTTTGAATTGAACTCAGTCCGTTTGAAAGTCTCACAGTTCGTTTGAAAAGGTTAATTCGTTTGAAAGGTTCAGTCCGTTTGAAAGGTTTAGTTCGTTTGAAAAGGTCAATCTGTTTGAAAGGTTCAATTCGTTTGAAGAACATCAGTTCGTTTGAACCCTAACTCGTGTGAACCTTAGGTCGTTTGAACCTTCTCAGTTCGTCTGAATCGTAGTTCGTGTGTACATCAGTTCGTTTGAAATAGTTGACTAGGTCATACGAAGAGACCAGTTCTTCAGATCGTTTGAGTTTACACGAAGTGAACTTTCAGTTCGTTTATAAATCAGTTCATTTGAACATTATTTCGCATCAGTCATCCACTTCGAGTGTAATTGATTCATTTCAAACGGAAATCATTCACTTCAGAACAATTCTAGTTTGCACAAAGTGTTACTTGTTTGCACAAAATTTGATTAGGTTGTTTGCTGATTAACAAGTTTGTTTGATTTTGTCTCCAGGTGATTCCAAGTGATTACAGATATTTCACGAGGTAAACCAGTTCGCATCAAATCAGTTCGTTTCAAACTCAGCTAGCTTGAAAAATCAGTTTTTGTGAAAAATTATTTCGAAACATGGACGAGGATTTCTACAATGCATTTGCTACACCGATTGCTCCAGTTACTGCTGCTGAAACTGTGTACAATGAGAATGAGACAGGAACTTATCAGAAACCGCCAAAGCTCATGTACATTGAAGATTTTCAAGGATGGAAAAATCGATTGGAGAACTGGGTGCAAGCTTACAAATTTGATGCTTGGTGTTCATAGTTGAAAGATTATGAAAAACCAAAGAATGAACGTGGGATTGAAAAAGCTATTTGTGACTATTCAGAGGGTGACAAATTGAAATTTACAAGTGAGAAAATGATGATCAGTATTCTTCAACAAGCAATTAAAGAAGATATATTTGTTTTGCTTCAACATGATAATACAGCTAAGTTAATTTGGGAAGCATTGATTCAGAAATTCAAAGGAAGTGCAGATATGATTAAAAACAAAAAGGCTTTATTGAAGAAATCGTTTGATATGTTTTCAGCTTTCGACCATGAAACAACAAAGCAGACCATTGATAGATATTGTCATTTAGTTTTGGAAATGAAAAGATTTAACATTGAAAAAGAGGATGATGAGTGGGTCGATAAACTAGCTGAAGCATTACCACAACATAAGTGGGGAACTTATTTGATGATTTTAAAACACACAAGAAAGTCTGAGAGTATGAATCTGGCACAGTTTATTCAAAAGATTGAAGAGCAGGAGCTGGATATTCAGAAAACTGCTATAATGACGAATCCAAATGCCAAACAAGATGTCAGTTTGTATTATCGAGGGAACAAGTTTGAGGCTAACTCCAGTCCTAGCCCAAAGATCCAAACTGGTTTTAGTGCTGATAGTTCATCAGGAACAAAAGGTAGTAATGTGACACATAGTGGTGGATCTTCGTCTTCATTTTCAAGTTTTGATCCGAATCATACAACATCAAGTCCTCAACAACAGAATTCAACAAATCTTCAATGCAACGTCACTTTGAATATTCAAAATGGTCAGAATTTGTCTCCAGAAATAGCCAAGCAACACATGGCATCACTCGTTGCTATGTTGGAATCTTATGAGAGTTTGATTGCTGGCAAGATTGGAAATCCGATGCTTACAAAAGAAGATTATGACCAAATTGATGCAGAGGAACTTGAATTGATGGATGTGAAGTGGTGTTTAGCTAGTGCTTGTAGGAGAGCAGAAAAGTTTCAACAAATTACTGGTAGAGATGAGTTTCGGGGATTGGCTACTTCTCCGTTAGGATTTGACAAGTCAAAAGTTACTTGTTTCCGTTGTAAAGGAAAGGGTCACTTTAAACGAGAGTGTAAAAACCAAGAAGCAACCGAGAATCAAGAAAAGAACAATTATTATCAGAAATCAATTTTTCATCAGATTGCTCAACAACCGCAAACTGCACCTGCTCGTACTATTGAAGAAGGAAAGAAGAAAGCTTTACTTATTCATCAAGATGATGAAAAAGTTGCAGAGGGATTTAGTTGGGACAAATACATACCTAGTTCAGCTCTTGTTGCTAGAATTCTGGATGAAGAAGAAGCTAGTGAAAAAAGAATTCCGAATTTTCCAGATCTTGGAAGTGATATTGATACTGATGATGAGGAAGAACATCTCAACAAAGCTAGAAAAGGAATTGATCCTACTAGTTTTAATTTGTTTTTTGCAGATAAAATGGAGATACTGAATCAGAAGAAGATTGCCAGATTGAAGAAAGAGCTGGAATCAGCAAGAAGGCTAGCTGATGAAAAGACAAAGACAGAAGCTGGAGAAGCAAATGTTGAACCAGTAACTGAGAAAGTAGTAGAGAAAATCGTTGAAGTGGGGAAAGTGGTGGAGAAGATTGTTGAGGTTGAAAAAATAGTTGAAGTTGAAAAACTGGTCGAAGTTGAGAAAATTGTTGAAATAGAAAAAAATGTTGAAGTTGAGAAACTCGTTGAAGTTGAAAAGACTGTCGAGGTTGAAAAGATAGTTGAAAAAATGGTTGAAGTTGAAAAACCATGCTTGAAGTGTTCAGAATCTTGCAAAGTTTGTGAGGAGAAAGATAAGAAGATTGCTGATTTGGAGAAGATTAAAGAAGATTTACTGTTTGATGTGAAGTACGTGAAGGAGTCGTATGATGTGCTCAACAAAACAGTTGATAGTCTGAAAAGAACAAATTTAGAAATCGAAAATGCAATGGAAAAAATGAGTGCAACATTAATGACAAAGCAGAGCGTCATCAATGAGTACATCGAAGATTGTGCTAAGCTGAAGAAAGAAGTGGAACTTGAGAAGATTGAGAGTGAAAGGATTAAACGATTACTGTTGAGTTACACTACTTGTGATTATTTGATTGATCGTGTTTATCCTACTGTTGCAGTTCTTGAAGCATTCATGGAGAAAAAGACTGAAGATACTGATACTGGTAAGAAACAAAGTGTCAAGTATAACAGATGTCCGCCCCCGATCCATGAAAGTTATTCTCCCAGGAATCCTAACGAGGAGCGTGTAAATAAGGCTCTCAACATCAAGTTAAAGTCTGAAATCATTGATGAATTACCAGACAATATTGATGTTACATTCACAGCATCTGACACTGATCATGAGTCTGAGTTATTAAAGAAAGTGGTCGATCAGGTGTTGGATATGGATGAAGAGTCAAAACCGGAGTCTAAGTCTGAAAGTTCGAGTTGGTCAGAAAAGAGTCCGAGTTCACCGGTTAAAAGGGTTTACAATAAAGAATTCTTGTTATCAAAATCTAATTTGAATGATGGATCGATCAACGTGGCATATACTTTGAATGATTCAGACAAATTATATTCTGATGAAGAATTTCCAATAAGAAGTGTCAAAACTAAAATGATCAAACAGTGTCACACCCCGACCGCGTATAACAACGGACCGCGGCGGAAACGCCGGGGAGTGATCGCGACAGAATTAATTGTTTCATAACCATGGCATACAAAATTTTATTTATTTATTTAACAAGGATGTTACATTGTTTCAAACAGGAAATACAGAGTTTATAACATAATTAAACATAGTCTAGCTCCATTTTATGTCTCTAAGGCACAGGTCCGCCCTAGTATTGTGATCATCATCCTACGGAAAAGCACCTGAAAACACATGTGAAAATAGGTACGTCAGCATAAAAATGCCTGTGAGATACATAGGTTTGTGAAAATAGGATTCATGACTTGTATTTGAGAAAATGTTTAGTCATGAACCTTGTAATTTGCTTTGTCTTGTAAATCATTTGAAAAACGATAAGATCAGTTGATATGTATAATTAAATGTAAGGTTAAATGAATAACCATGTAAAATGAGTTTGTATAAGATAAGCTGATTGTAAAACAATGTCTTATGAAAAAGTATGTTATTTGTATAAAATGTTATATGTATCAAACTGAAATGATTCAAATAACGTTACGCTATGTAATATCATACAAACACTTATATATAGGAAGTACCAGCGGCGTATCCACCATGCTCGTATCATATTACACACGTATCGTTACTAAATCATTTAATCAAACCAAACCATCAAGATGTAAAATGTTCATGTACAAACCAATTGTCAAGTGTTATTGTGTAAACCATGTCAAAATGTCTATGTCCAATGTAAACCACCAAATGTGTATATCAATGTCAAAATGTTTATGTTCAATGTAGATCATGTAATGTGTAATCAAAATGTCATGTATGGTAAGTGAAATGTATCAACTAAACCATATGTAAAATGCACAACAACAAGGTATTGAAGTAAAACACAGTTTAAATCAAAGTTATGTTGTGTGTAACAAATGCATGCTATACTGATACAAACATTTATGCGGTATTGTTAATATGCATACATCCAAGCCTTGAGACTGAGGCGATAAACCTTTAAACAAATTAAAGATTTATCTAAGTTATGTATATCGAATTCGGTCATTCCTTTCTGTCCCCTTTCCCTGGGATGTCCGGAATGGGAGTTGTCAATTCCTATGGTACCACTACCTACTAACGAATGGCATGATCAATGTTAATGAATGTATTGTCCCATGTTAAACAAACCAAATGTTATACCAAAAATGGAAGCATGTGATGCACTAAGTATGTAATCAAATGAACATACATAGCGTGAAAATGTAATGTAAAACGATGTACTAAGTAATGCACACAATGGGCACACCTAGCATGAAATGTAATGTAAAACAATGTACCAAGTAATGCACACAATAGGCACACCTAGCATGAAATGTAATGTAAAACAATGTACCAAGTAATGCACACAATGGGCACACCTAGCATGAAATGTAATGTAAAACAATGTACTAAGTAATGCACACAATGGGCACACCTAGCATGAAATGTCATGTAAAACGATGTACTAAGTAATGCACACAATGGGCACACCTAGCATGAAATGTAATGTAAAACGATGTACTAAGTAATGCACACAATGGGCACACCTAGCATAAAATGTATTGAAATCATGTACTATAATGTACTAACGAACATAGCATGTATATGATGTGAAAACGGAAAGCATTAAAGTAACAAGTAGGCACATGTGTTCCACCCCAAAACAGTTTGGAAAACAGTAAAAGAGGGGTCTATGTACTCACTTGAGATTGCTCAGTTGTCTAAAGATAACCACCGAGTAATGCTATAGATCACGGAATCAAACGGCACCTAATATAGGTAACTATGTTAATAAACCGGACCTAAATCGGAAGACTGGGTAGCATTAGGGTTTGTAAACCAAATGAGTGTAGGAACTCATGTGATATGGTTTAACAAAGCCTACATGCTAAATGAAACTTGACCTAAGTCTTATCGACCCATTACGATCCGTTTAGGTAGCTTATGCTACTTTAACGCATCGTGCGCGTAAAACGCGTTCGGAACGCCTAACCAGCCCTATGACAAGTGTTATATGCCTAAACATGTTACATAATCAGTTATGTGGCAAAAGTTTAGGTTACATATGCTAAATTACCAATTATGCATGAAAAGGGTATTCTGGTAATTTACCTAAGGCATATAAACTACCTATCATACAACTACTTAAACGATGTGACCATAGGGTATAACCTCGGAAGGTTATTCCCTACCTACTATGGTCACCTAATGTATTTGGTCGGATCCTAATGACCGACCAAATGGGTCGAGTTCGAAGGTATAGGCGATTTATTAGATCGCCTACCCTACGACCCTAGACAACGTGGTAATCAGTGGGCATAGTCCCAAAGGACTATGACCAACGTGATTACACTCACGTTGCGAAGTTCAAACGAACTTCGCATTGACCATTACTGGTCAACGCTGAAAGTCAAACAAAGTTTGACTTTCTGACTCGAAAAGCAGTAAAATAAGGAAAAGAACGAAAGAATACTTACGAAGGGTCCCCGAATGCTAAACTCAATTCGAAAATCTCAGGTATGAAACAAATGTTTCAACTTAGAGTTTCTCAAAATGAATTTCTAGTGATTTTGAACAAAGGGGTGTTGGGGTATTTATAGTATTCGGTCCACCGTTGAGATCGTTTCTTGGAAAAGGGGAAACGATCAAGGCCGTACACTTGTCCAATTGTTGTGGTAACTAAAAATGGGTCCAAATGAGCTTAATGTGCAGATTGGGAGCTTGTGGGTGAGGTTAAAACAGCTGGATCTTGCTGACTGTTAAGTCTGATCTGTTCTGCAGAACCCATACGCATCGTAGGGGAAAAACCCCTGCGCATCGTAAGACACAATTTAGGCAGATTTACACTTTTGGTCCCTGTTATGCAATTAGGTCATTTTTGACACGTTTAAGGCCCGTTAACCCCATTTCAAAGCTCTAAAATGAAGTTAAAGTATAGGGAACTTAAAATGTGTTCAAAAATATCTCGGATGTCGGTTCGTTTGACCGTACGAACGCGATGTTCGGTTAATTACGACGGAATGCGCATAAGCGCGAAAAACGATCCAAATGACGCGACGAATGGAATTTTCTTAAGGCGAACACTAAAATATAATGTAGTCATGCTTACATAAATTTTTGGATGTCCAGATGTATTCAGAACGTAAGTTATGCGCGAAAATGCAAACTTGTGCACTTTTTGACACTTTTAGTCCCTGAATGTCCCAAAAGTTTATTTTAGCACACCGAACCTCTCAAAGCCTATTTCTAAGCTATGTAAAGGATATTTAAGGTGTGTTTAACTTATGGTTATGTTCCGGAATGTTCGTTACAGTTCAAATTGACATACTTTCGCAGTTTGTCAAGTTTAGTCCCTGTAAGCGAATTAACTTGATTTTGCCATACCAATGCCTTCAAAACTTATTTCTAAGTTATTTAAAGGTTATTTAAGGTATGTTGAGTATATGTTGATGTTCCGGAGTATTTCTCGCATTAAACTGAGTACGTTTACGCACTAGTTTGCGTATAACTCTCCAGAAAGTGATGTAGAGTTTGGAATTGAACAAAAGTCAAAACATGAAAAATGTAAAACATAACAAAACAAACATTGGGATCAAATAACATTGTTTTATTGATAACATAACTGTTCATAGTGATTACAAGCACAGTTGTTACAGTCTCCCCTACTTGTGGAAATTTCGTCCCGAAATTTATTTAGAGGAAACTCGTGGAAAAAGATGTGGATATTTCGCCTTCATTTGATCTTCGCGTTCCCAAGTAAACTCAGGTCCACGCTTAGCTTCCCAGCGAACCTTGACCAAAGGAATGCGCTTGCGTTTAAGCCACTTGACTTCACGTTCCATGATTTCCACTGGTTTCTCAACAAATTTCAGTGTTTTGCCAACACGAATTTCGTCAAGCGGTATGGAGTAGTTCTCATCAGCTGTACACTTCTTGAGATTTGATATGTGAAAAGTTGGATGAACATTTCCCAGTTCAGGAGGTAACTCAAGTCTGTAGGCCACCTTTCCGATTCTTTCGACGATCTTGAATGGTCCAACGTATCTAGGTGCAAGTTTTCCTTTCTTTCCAAATCTGATCACACCTTTCCAAGGTGAGACCTTAAGTAATACACGATCACCGACTTGAAAATCCAAGGGTTTGCGTTTTGGATCCGCGTAAATCTTCTGACGGCTTCTAGCTGCCTGAAGGTTATCACGAACTTTCTTGACCTTGTCAGTTGTCTCTAAAATGAGGGCAGGTCCAGTAAGTTGAGCCTCGCCAATCTCATTCCAGCAGACTGGTGAACGACATTTTCGACCATAGAGAGCCTCGAAAGGAGCCATTCCGATGCTAGTGTGATAACTGTTGTTGTAGGAGAATTCAATCAATTTAAGATGTGAATCCCAGCTACCACCAAAATCGATCACACAAGCTCTTAGCATATCCTCCAGTGTCTGGATTGTTCTCTCAGATTGACCATCCGTTTGCGGATGATAAGCTGTGCTCAGATTAAGTTGGGTCCCCATGGCAGATTGCATGGTTCTCCAAAAATGAGAAGTGAAACGAGCATCTCTGTCAGAAATGATGTTCAAAGGAACACCATGTCGAGCCACAATTTCATCTACATAGATTTGAGCAAGTCTGTCAGTAGGAAAATCCTCGCGGATTGGCAAGAAATGTGCTGACTTTGTAAGACGATCAACGACTACCCAGATGGCATCATGACCTTTCTTTGTGCGTGGAAGTTTGGTAACGAGATCCATAGTAATGTTTTCCCATTTCCAAACTGGGATCTCTGGTTGCTCCAATAAACCAGATGGACGCTGATGTTCAGCCTTAACCTTAAGACAAGTAAGGCATTTTGATACGTATAAGGCAATGTCTTTCTTCATACCAGGCCACCAATAGTGAATACGAAGATCCTTATACATCTTATCTGAGCCCGGATGAATAGAATAGCGAGACTTATGGGCTTCATCCATAAGCAAGGTACGAAGATCATCCTGGCTTGGGACCCACAAACGGTCCATGAAGTAATATGATCCATTGTCCTTCAGTTCCAGAGCAGGCGTTATGTGATAAGGAAATTCCTTATCCATTAACCCTTGTGAAACACAAGATTGTTGAGCTAGAGAAATGCGTGCTTGAATATCGGATCGAGCTTGAATAACAGATTGAACACGTACACAATGAAGCTTAGTACGTTCCTTACGACTCAATGCATCAGCTACGACATTCGCCTTACCAGGATGGTAGCGAATTTCGCAGTCATAGTCGTTTAAGAGCTCAACCCAACGTCGCTGTCTCATGTTGAGTTCTTTCTGATTGAAGATATGCTGAAGACTTTTGTGGTCAGTGAAAACCACACATTTTGTACCGTACAAATAGTGTCTCCAGATCTTGAGAGCAAAGACAACTGCACCCAACTCAAGATCATGAGTGGTGTAGTTCTTCTCATGTATCTTCAACTGCCTCGATGCATAGGCTATGACTTTGTTCCTTTGCATAAGAACACAGCCAAGACCCAATTTCGATGCATCACAATATACAACAAAATCATCATCACCCTCAGGTAATGATAGAACAGGCGCATCGCAAAGCTTCTGCTTCAAGTGTTGAAAAGCTTCCTCTTGTTTGTTTCCCCAATAAAAGGGCATTTTCTTCTGAGTTAGAGCAGTTAGAGGAACTGCAATCTTCGAGAAGTTTTCTATGAAGCGGCGGTAATAACCCGCTAGACCAAGAAAAGAACGAACTTCAGTAGGAGTAGAAGGTGTATCCCAATCCTTAATCGCACTGATCTTGGAGGGATCTACATGAATACCCCGTTCGTTGATAACATGCCCCAAAAATTGAACTTCTTTAAGCCAAAATTCGCACTTGGAGAATTTGGTGAAAAGTTGCTCTTTCTTTAGGAGTTCAAGAGTAAGACGAAGATGCTGCTCGTGATCAGCTCGTGTCTTAGAGTAAATCAAAATGTCATCGATAAAAACAATGACGAACTGATCCAAATAAGGTTTGCAGACCCTATTCATTAAGTCCATGAAAACAGCCGGAGCATTAGTCAAACCGAATGGCATGACTGTGAATTCATAATGCCCATAACGAGTGCGGAATGCTGTTTTCGGAATGTCTTCTTCTTGCACCCGAAGTTGATGATATCCGGAACGTAGATCAATCTTCGAAAAATAAGAAACACCCTGTAACTGATCAAAGAGATCATCGATGCGAGGTAGAGGATATCGATTTTTGATGGTAAGCTTGTTAAGCTCACGATAATCGATACACATCCTAAAGGATCCATCCTTCTTCTTAACAAAAAGAACGGGAGCACCCCAAGGTGAAAAACTGGGACGGATAAAGCCTTTGTCAGAGAGCTCCTGAAGCTGTTTAGACAACTCTTGCATCTCAGATGGTGCAAGACGATATGGAGCTCTGGCAATGGGGTTGGCACCAGGTACGAGATCAATGCGGAACTCGACTTGGCGTGCTGGAGGTAGACCAGGTAAATCTTCAGGGAACACTTCAGAATAATCCCGAACGACAGGAATATCTGAAATAGACTTACCCTTGCCTTTATCTTCTGTAACATGTGCTAAGAAAGCCACATAGTTCTTCTGCAGATACTTCCGAGCTTTAAAACAAGACATGAGTTTGAGACCAACGGTAGGCTTCTCACCTTGAACCTGCAGGATCTCGCCTGTCGAAAGCGGCACACGAACAATCTTCTTAGAACAAACTATCTCTGCGTGATGCTTGGATAACCAATCCATTCCCACAATAACGTCGAAGCTTCCGAGTTGCATAGGTGCGAGGTCAATAGGAAAAAGATGGTCGTTAAGATTCAACTGGCAGTTGTAAAGAACAGAATCAAGAATAATGGGTTCACCACTAGCAACTTCTACTGTCAAAGATTTACTTAGTTTTGTTCTAGACACGCGAAGCATTTGCTCAAAAGACAAAGACACGAAACTCTTATCGGCACCAGAATCGAAAAGAACAGATGCAGGCTGATTATTAATAAAGAACGTACCGTTCACCACATTCTCATCCGCCTGCGCCTCTTGGGCATTCATGTTAAAGACTCGGCCTCGAGCCGGAGCCTGATTCTGGTTCGCCAGTCTTGGGCACCGATTCCTATAGTGGGTCAGATCCCCACAATTGTAACAAGCACCTGGTGGGTATTGTGGTCGTACAGCTTGACCCTGTTGCGGAGCAGGAGGCTGTGCAACTTGTTGGGCCGGGTTTTGAACTGCGCGATTCTGAGCAAACCGACAAACCTCGGTAGAATGACCTGACTTCCCACAGCTAGTACAGAAACGGCACTGATGTTGCGGCTGATGGTGACTGTTGCATCTATTGCACAAAGGTGCATTCCCTGAATAGGGTTTCTTTGCTGGAAGCTGTGCGGGTTGGTTAGGAGCTGCCTGATTAGCTTGGGCAGTGATAGCAAAATTTTGGGAAGCCTTACGCTTCCTTGACCTCCTCGAAGAACCAGAGTTCTTTCCATTCAAGTTTTGACCTTTCTTGCTATCACCCTTGTCAGCCGACTGTTTCTTGCCTTTGTCACCCTTCCTATGTAACTTGTTCTTTCTGATCTGCGACTCAGTCAGCGTCGCTGATAACTCGATTGCCTGACGGAGTGTGGCAGGGTTACTACCAGTAAGAATGTCTTGGACCGAGTCAGGTAGGCCGTTGATGTATCTCTCGATAGCCTTGTCGAGTGGGGTAACCATAGTCGGGCAAAGAAGACTCAACTCTTCAAACCGATCAGTATAAGCCCTATGCTCACCACTATCTTGCTTCAGATCATCAAACTCCTTCTCCAACGCTCGTTGCTCATGACGAGGACAAAATTCCCTCATCATAAGGGCTCTAAGTTCAGCCCAGGTCTGTGCAAGAGCAACTTCTGCACCTTGGTCCCTCATAACCCCGTTCCACCATGTCAAAGCCCTCTTCTGAAATACACTCGAAGCAAACTCAACTTTGCGATTATCCGGACACTGCACATGGCGAAAAGTATTCTCACTGCTCTCGAACCACTGAAGAAGCCCAGTCGCTCCCTCAGAACCACTAAACTTGAGTGGTTTAGCCTGATTAAAATCCTTGTACTTGCATGGAACATTGTTGTTGTTGTTGGCCTGGTTCCATAGAGCAAAGAGATTCGGAAATTGAGCAGTCATCTGCTGCGCAATAATTTCTGCCAGCTCGGCAGTTTCTATCTGATTGTCGCGTCGAGGAGGCATTCTAAAAGAGGAAAACATGAAAGAAAACGAGTGAGATGATTGGATGAAAAGAATGAGATGAAACAGAATCAACAAAAGCAAAGATGGTGGTCATTCGTCCGTATCACAAAGCAAACAAACGACACACAGTGACTAATCAAAGTAAATGGGTCAAAAATAATGTATAATGAAGACATGCTCGCCTATAAGTGAACACTCACTCCAAGAATTCCCAGGTAAGCACAACTGGTCTCGCGTCTGGTTGAGATGTATACGAAGTGCTTGCCTAGACAGAAAACCCAGAATACAGGCATTCACCCTTCCAGTTTGCACATGTTCACATTATTTAAAACCCAAAACGTTTGACGAGATTTTTGAAAATTTGAAGGCACAAGGCCAAAAACCAAACTGAAAAGGGTTCAAAACCTTACAATTGAGGGTTCAAAACCTTGTAATCAATCATTCAAAAACAGATGATTGTTTTTCAAAAAAACGTTTCGGAAAAATTTTGGTTCCTTGTTTTGTTAATCACCTAAGGATAGGTGATGTAAATGTTTTAAGATCTAAACACAAGATAACTTGTGTTAGGTTCCTAGAAAAGTTATAGTCTAGGTCAAAGCATTACTAATAACCTAATTCCCTATAACCATTGGCTCTGATACCAACTCTTCTGTCACACCCCGACCGCGTATAACAACGGACCGCGGCGGAAACGCCGGGGAGTGATCGCGACAGAATTAATTGTTTCATAACCATGGCATACAAAATTTTATTTATTTATTTAACAAGGATGTTACATTGTTTCAAACAGGAAATACAGAGTTTATAACATAATTAAACATAGTCTAGCTCCATTTTATGTCTCTAAGGCACAGGTCCGCCCTAGTATTGTGATCATCATCCTACGGAAAAGCACCTGAAAACACATGTGAAAATAGGTACGTCAGCATAAAAATGCCTGTGAGATACATAGGTTTGTGAAAATAGGATTCATGACTTGTATTTGAGAAAATGTTTAGTCATGAACCTTGTAATTTGCTTTGTCTTGTAAATCATTTGAAAAACGATAAGATCAGTTGATATGTATAATTAAATGTAAGGTTAAATGAATAACCATGTAAAATGAGTTTGTATAAGATAAGCTGATTGTAAAACAATGTCTTATGAAAAAGTATGTTATTTGTATAAAATGTTATATGTATCAAACTGAAATGATTCAAATAACGTTACGCTATGTAATATCATACAAACACTTATATATAGGAAGTACCAGCGGCGTATCCACCATGCTCGTATCATATTACACACGTATCGTTACTAAATCATTTAATCAAACCAAACCATCAAGATGTAAAATGTTCATGTACAAACCAATTGTCAAGTGTTATTGTGTAAACCATGTCAAAATGTCTATGTCCAATGTAAACCACCAAATGTGTATATCAATGTCAAAATGTTTATGTTCAATGTAGATCATGTAATGTGTAATCAAAATGTCATGTATGGTAAGTGAAATGTATCAACTAAACCATATGTAAAATGCACAACAACAAGGTATTGAAGTAAAACACAGTTTAAATCAAAGTTATGTTGTGTGTAACAAATGCATGCTATACTGATACAAACATTTATGCGGTATTGTTAATATGCATACATCCAAGCCTTGAGACTGAGGCGATAAACCTTTAAACAAATTAAAGATTTATCTAAGTTATGTATATCGAATTCGGTCATTCCTTTCTGTCCCCTTTCCCTGGGATGTCCGGAATGGGAGTTGTCAATTCCTATGGTACCACTACCTACTAACGAATGGCATGATCAATGTTAATGAATGTATTGTCCCATGTTAAACAAACCAAATGTTATACCAAAAATGGAAGCATGTGATGCACTAAGTATGTAATCAAATGAACATACATAGCGTGAAAATGTAATGTAAAACGATGTACTAAGTAATGCACACAATGGGCACACCTAGCATGAAATGTAATGTAAAACAATGTACCAAGTAATGCACACAATAGGCACACCTAGCATGAAATGTAATGTAAAACAATGTACCAAGTAATGCACACAATGGGCACACCTAGCATGAAATGTAATGTAAAACAATGTACTAAGTAATGCACACAATGGGCACACCTAGCATGAAATGTCATGTAAAACGATGTACTAAGTAATGCACACAATGGGCACACCTAGCATGAAATGTAATGTAAAACGATGTACTAAGTAATGCACACAATGGGCACACCTAGCATAAAATGTATTGAAATCATGTACTATAATGTACTAACGAACATAGCATGTATATGATGTGAAAACGGAAAGCATTAAAGTAACAAGTAGGCACATGTGTTCCACCCCAAAACAGTTTGGAAAACAGTAAAAGAGGGGTCTATGTACTCACTTGAGATTGCTCAGTTGTCTAAAGATAACCACCGAGTAATGCTATAGATCACGGAATCAAACGGCACCTAATATAGGTAACTATGTTAATAAACCGGACCTAAATCGGAAGACTGGGTAGCATTAGGGTTTGTAAACCAAATGAGTGTAGGAACTCATGTGATATGGTTTAACAAAGCCTACATGCTAAATGAAACTTGACCTAAGTCTTATCGACCCATTACGATCCGTTTAGGTAGCTTATGCTACTTTAACGCATCGTGCGCGTAAAACGCGTTCGGAACGCCTAACCAGCCCTATGACAAGTGTTATATGCCTAAACATGTTACATAATCAGTTATGTGGCAAAAGTTTAGGTTACATATGCTAAATTACCAATTATGCATGAAAAGGGTATTCTGGTAATTTACCTAAGGCATATAAACTACCTATCATACAACTACTTAAACGATGTGACCATAGGGTATAACCTCGGAAGGTTATTCCCTACCTACTATGGTCACCTAATGTATTTGGTCGGATCCTAATGACCGACCAAATGGGTCGAGTTCGAAGGTATAGGCGATTTATTAGATCGCCTACCCTACGACCCTAGACAACGTGGTAATCAGTGGGCATAGTCCCAAAGGACTATGACCAACGTGATTACACTCACGTTGCGAAGTTCAAACGAACTTCGCATTGACCATTACTGGTCAACGCTGAAAGTCAAACAAAGTTTGACTTTCTGACTCGAAAAGCAGTAAAATAAGGAAAAGAACGAAAGAATACTTACGAAGGGTCCCCGAATGCTAAACTCAATTCGAAAATCTCAGGTATGAAACAAATGTTTCAACTTAGAGTTTCTCAAAATGAATTTCTAGTGATTTTGAACAAAGGGGTGTTGGGGTATTTATAGTATTCGGTCCACCGTTGAGATCGTTTCTTGGAAAAGGGGAAACGATCAAGGCCGTACACTTGTCCAATTGTTGTGGTAACTAAAAATGGGTCCAAATGAGCTTAATGTGCAGATTGGGAGCTTGTGGGTGAGGTTAAAACAGCTGGATCATGCTGACTGTTAAGTCTGATCTGTTCTGCAGAACCCATACGCATCGTAGGGGAAAAACCCCTGCGCATCGTAAGACACAATTTAGGCAGATTTACACTTTTGGTCCCTGTTATGCAATTAGGTCATTTTTGACACGTTTAAGGCCCGTTAACCCCATTTCAAAGCTCTAAAATGAAGTTAAAGTATAGGGAACTTAAAATGTGTTCAAAAATATCTCGGATGTCGGTTCGTTTGACCGTACGAACGCGATGTTCGGTTAATTACGACGGAATGCGCATAAGCGCGAAAAACGATCCAAATGACGCGACGAATGGAATTTTCTTAAGGCGAACACTAAAATATAATGTAGTCATGCTTACATAAATTTTTGGATGTCCAGATGTATTCAGAACGTAAGTTATGCGCGAAAATGCAAACTTGTGCACTTTTTGACACTTTTAGTCCCTGAATGTCCCAAAAGTTTATTTTAGCACACCGAACCTCTCAAAGCCTATTTCTAAGCTATGTAAAGGATATTTAAGGTGTGTTTAACTTATGGTTATGTTCCGGAATGTTCGTTACAGTTCAAATTGACATACTTTCGCAGTTTGTCAAGTTTAGTCCCTGTAAGCGAATTAACTTGATTTTGCCATACCAATGCCTTCAAAACTTATTTCTAAGTTATTTAAAGGTTATTTAAGGTATGTTGAGTATATGTTGATGTTCCGGAGTATTTCTCGCATTAAACTGAGTACGTTTACGCACTAGTTTGCGTATAACTCTCCAGAAAGTGATGTAGAGTTTGGAATTGAACAAAAGTCAAAACATGAAAAATGTAAAACATAACAAAACAAACATTGGGATCAAATAACATTGTTTTATTGATAACATAACTGTTCATAGTGATTACAAGCACAGTTGTTACAGTCTCCCCTACTTGTGGAAATTTCGTCCCGAAATTTATTTAGAGGAAACTCGTGGAAAAAGATGTGGATATTTCGCCTTCATTTGATCTTCGCGTTCCCAAGTAAACTCAGGTCCACGCTTAGCTTCCCAGCGAACCTTGACCAAAGGAATGCGCTTGCGTTTAAGCCACTTGACTTCACGTTCCATGATTTCCACTGGTTTCTCAACAAATTTCAGTGTTTTGCCAACACGAATTTCGTCAAGCGGTATGGAGTAGTTCTCATCAGCTGTACACTTCTTGAGATTTGATATGTGAAAAGTTGGATGAACATTTCCCAGTTCAGGAGGTAACTCAAGTCTGTAGGCCACCTTTCCGATTCTTTCGACGATCTTGAATGGTCCAACGTATCTAGGTGCAAGTTTTCCTTTCTTTCCAAATCTGATCACACCTTTCCAAGGTGAGACCTTAAGTAATACACGATCACCGACTTGAAAATCCAAGGGTTTGCGTTTTGGATCCGCGTAAATCTTCTGACGGCTTCTAGCTGCCTGAAGGTTATCACGAACTTTCTTGACCTTGTCAGTTGTCTCTAAAATGAGGGCAGGTCCAGTAAGTTGAGCCTCGCCAATCTCATTCCAGCAGACTGGTGAACGACATTTTCGACCATAGAGAGCCTCGAAAGGAGCCATTCCGATGCTAGTGTGATAACTGTTGTTGTAGGAGAATTCAATCAATTTAAGATGTGAATCCCAGCTACCACCAAAATCGATCACACAAGCTCTTAGCATATCCTCCAGTGTCTGGATTGTTCTCTCAGATTGACCATCCGTTTGCGGATGATAAGCTGTGCTCAGATTAAGTTGGGTCCCCATGGCAGATTGCATGGTTCTCCAAAAATGAGAAGTGAAACGAGCATCTCTGTCAGAAATGATGTTCAAAGGAACACCATGTCGAGCCACAATTTCATCTACATAGATTTGAGCAAGTCTGTCAGTAGGAAAATCCTCGCGGATTGGCAAGAAATGTGCTGACTTTGTAAGACGATCAACGACTACCCAGATGGCATCATGACCTTTCTTTGTGCGTGGAAGTTTGGTAACGAGATCCATAGTAATGTTTTCCCATTTCCAAACTGGGATCTCTGGTTGCTCCAATAAACCAGATGGACGCTGATGTTCAGCCTTAACCTTAAGACAAGTAAGGCATTTTGATACGTATAAGGCAATGTCTTTCTTCATACCAGGCCACCAATAGTGAATACGAAGATCCTTATACATCTTATCTGAGCCCGGATGAATAGAATAGCGAGACTTATGGGCTTCATCCATAAGCAAGGTACGAAGATCATCCTGGCTTGGGACCCACAAACGGTCCATGAAGTAATATGATCCATTGTCCTTCAGTTCCAGAGCAGGCGTTATGTGATAAGGAAATTCCTTATCCATTAACCCTTGTGAAACACAAGATTGTTGAGCTAGAGAAATGCGTGCTTGAATATCGGATCGAGCTTGAATAACAGATTGAACACGTACACAATGAAGCTTAGTACGTTCCTTACGACTCAATGCATCAGCTACGACATTCGCCTTACCAGGATGGTAGCGAATTTCGCAGTCATAGTCGTTTAAGAGCTCAACCCAACGTCGCTGTCTCATGTTGAGTTCTTTCTGATTGAAGATATGCTGAAGACTTTTGTGGTCAGTGAAAACCACACATTTTGTACCGTACAAATAGTGTCTCCAGATCTTGAGAGCAAAGACAACTGCACCCAACTCAAGATCATGAGTGGTGTAGTTCTTCTCATGTATCTTCAACTGCCTCGATGCATAGGCTATGACTTTGTTCCTTTGCATAAGAACACAGCCAAGACCCAATTTCGATGCATCACAATATACAACAAAATCATCATCACCCTCAGGTAATGATAGAACAGGCGCATCGCAAAGCTTCTGCTTCAAGTGTTGAAAAGCTTCCTCTTGTTTGTTTCCCCAATAAAAGGGCATTTTCTTCTGAGTTAGAGCAGTTAGAGGAACTGCAATCTTCGAGAAGTTTTCTATGAAGCGGCGGTAATAACCCGCTAGACCAAGAAAAGAACGAACTTCAGTAGGAGTAGAAGGTGTATCCCAATCCTTAATCGCACTGATCTTGGAGGGATCTACATGAATACCCCGTTCGTTGATAACATGCCCCAAAAATTGAACTTCTTTAAGCCATAATAGTAATTTCAAAAAGAAAGGTCTTGGTTTTAATTCTTCAGAAAATTATAAAAATGAGAAAAATTATAAACCAAAAACAACATTTGTTGCAGGAGGTAGTTCTGAAGATGAGCAGAAGAAACCATTCTGGAAACAATCAAATCAAGAGTTTCTTGCTGAAATAAAGAGAAATGTGAAGAAGTTTGCTCCGAGAGTTGACAGAAGAACCTGTTTCAAGTGTCAAAAAGCTGGACACATTGCTTGGAACTGCCAAGAGTCCACATATTCAAAACAGGAAGTGTCTTCTAACTCTGAAAAGAGTAGGAAATGTGTTGATAAATCGACTTTGGAAGTTGGTGAAACTTCAAAACGTTTTTACAAAAGACATGTTGATTTGAACAAACAAAAATGGGTTGTAAAATCTGATTCAAGTTCTGACAATGAATCTGATTCCATAAAATCAGAGGAGTCATCTGTTGAGAAGAAGAATGAGAATTCCGTTCCAGAGGTGAACGATGAAAATTTTCCAAAACTGTCAAAGGAAAATTTGAAGTTGAACGTGGGTAAAACTGAGATTTCAGGTCAATTCTTTGCTGGTAACAAAGAATTTGATGCTGAAAAGGCGTTTAACGGAAAAGTTAAACATAATTTTGGGAAGATGGTTGATGGGAAGGTTAAAAGTGCAAAAGAATTTTATAAATCAAAATGTTGGTGGGATAGATGTGTACCAGAATCTCCCAAGGCTGGTCAGGCTTAGGGGAAAGTTTTTCCTAACTAAATTCCTGACTTGCCGGAGCTCCCAGGTTGGTAAGCGTGGAGCAGGAATCGGCAGCATTCTTGAAATGTTTGTTTGGTAAATTTACAGGTGATATCTTTATATTGTTATATTTTGATTTACAAATGGGATGGTTAGTGAGTGAACCTGCAAGTGGTTGAAGAAGTTTTTCATCTTCAAATGGTTAATCAAGGTCATTAAGTTGAACTTGATTGGACCATACTTACAAGTGGTATTTTGGAGAACAAAATAATGAGTTTATCCCCTAACCTACAAGTGGTTTGAAAATCAACAAAACTAATTTTCCGGAAAAACCATTTGATTAAAACAAACTTAAGTGTTTTGAAATCACAATGGGAAAATAGTTTGTTGTGAGGGGGAGTTCTGATTGTTTATGCCAAGAGGATGGCGAAGTGAAGTAATTCGATATCAGTTGTCACTTTATTGCACAGTGGGTTTTCAAATTTCCTTTAATGTGTTTGCATTTTAGGGGGAGTAAAAATTTTCAAAAAATCCAAAAACATTAGAAAATTAAAAAATGTCAAAAACATGATAAAATTCAAAATGAGTTTTGTTGTATAAAAGAGGAAATGATAGTACATCAGTGGACTATCACAGCATGCTAAAGAAATGAAATGTAAAAAATGTGATAAAAGGTCTCACTGATGATGTGCCAGTAGGTTTTTGCACATTTAGTAGATTGTGACGAGATATAAACCTAAATTTCAAACTTGCTTAATTCGTGGGTAACATCTCTCGGATATATGGGTAACCCCCGAAATCTTGTTTGAAGGACCCCTCTTTCTGAGATACTAGGTCTTTATGCTTAGTGATATCTGGGGTATTATCCCGGGACTTCTGATAATGCGGAAGCAATGGCCTAGTCCCCGGAGAATACTTTATGCTTGCTTGAAATAAAGCCTGCCCTCAGCATAAAAAATGATGAAACATTGAAAAATGCTAATCATGTGCTGTTGTAAAAAAGATCCTCTAAAGGGGACCCACCAAAAGTCGAGCCGTCATCTCTCTGCTGAACGGAAGTTCTGACCTGAGCTCTCACGGTCTCGCAATTTAACCCCTTACAGATATCATCTAGGTATACTCACCTGTAAGACTGAATATTGGGATCTGGATACGGGAGTATATTCTGAGGTGGGACACGCGAATAAGTTCAAGTGCTTAAAACATTAATCTCGTATCTCGAAACAGTTGAACTTTGTGTGAAAATTTAAGTGGATCAGTATACTGACAATCTAAGTGAATCGTTTAGAACTTAAAATGTTTAAAGCTTAACGGTGTTGGTGATTTGTCTCAAAAACTGATATGATCCTCTTACACAATCTCACAAAAAGATGTTTGTATATAGTTTACTTTCTAAATCCAAAAAGATTTTAGTGTGTTTTAGCATAAAGTTTTGAAAATTCAAAAAGATTTTATTTCATCTTATTTTCGACAACTGATGTTGAAAAGCTGATTTTCAAAATTCCGAGTGCTAAACATGACGAACAGGTTTGGGAAAGTTTGTTTGAATTTGGTTGAAAAGAAAAATGATATTTCTTCAAGTGGTTTATCAAAGATTAACATTGTAAAATCATTTATTGATTGTTTAATACCTGCAAGTGAGATTAAATTCGTTAAATTTTAAATTTGTGAAATTTACTTTGAGGTAGAGAATGTGCAGGTTAGCCAGACTACGATCCCTAGTTGAATGAAAGGGGGAGTCTGAAGAAGGAAAAGCAAGGTTTCTGATTGGTTAAAGCCAGATGCTGTTATTGCTGATAAGAAAGAGAAGAAAAGAAGATAGAGATTTAGGATGCTTACATTGTCAGATACTTTGGAGAGAGCTTGAAGACTGATCAAGACTGAAGATGTCCTGAAGGCATACCAAAGACTCGTCAACATCCGAGGGGGAGTCTGTTGGTGCATAGTCTGTCGACTTCGTCTTGTATCGATTCGTGTAATAGAATAGATGAAACAAGTCACACAGTTCGAGAGTAACAGGATTCAGAGGTGAACAAGCCAGTTCAAACGAACTGGACCAGTTCGTACGAACTGGAGATGCTTGTTCAAACGAACTGGATTTAGTATAAATAGTGGACTTGTTGTTTTCATTTGTAACTTGGTCATTCCGGTAGCGAAGCTCTGCCGAAGTATCTTCATATCTGTAATCGTCATCAAATCAATACAAGAGATAGTTAAAGTGATTCTTGTGTGTTTGTAGCTGAAATAACTCCGATACGTTTGATTCCGCCTCTCGTATTGGATGAGATCTCTTCTGAACGACTCGTTTGGTCATGCAAACGATTCTACATAAATATGTAAAATAGTGTAGGTAGTCGACGCTTGACGCGTTCGTTCGTCGGTTGCATTAAAACCATGTATAATGCTCCAGTTGTCATTTCTAATCCGTTTTCCATCCGATTTTGACTGGGGGTATTAAAATTCGATTAAGAAGCTAAATATATTATAATATTTCAGTTTTGAAGGTAATACACGAGTCCGATGCTTCTGTTTCGTTGTCGGTGCGTTCCTACAGACACGTTTTTCGTTCACGTATGCGTTTTGTGACGTTCAGAAGCATGGCGATTTAGCAAAACCAATTTATATGTTTAAAATATACGTATAAAACTCATATTTTTTATGTTGTCAGTATTTCGTCTGGTATAAGTTCGTTGTCGTTTATTACTCGTTAGATTTCCCGCAAATCACCATTCGCGTACTGTAAAGCCGGATAGACGTTCATAGGCATACCAAAGGCCAGTTTAAGTTAATTTTTGTCTTAAAATACTAAATTATTATTGTTTTAATGCTTGTTATTCAAGTAATTATAACCCGTAAGTTACCGGTTATCACATTCTCCCCCTGTTAAAGAAATTTTGTCCTCGAAATTTAGACTATGTTATCTCCTTAGAGTTATGTCATGTGTAGGTAGATACGAATAATACTAAAGTGAGTCACCGCGTAACTGAATCAAGACTTGTTCGAATTATGTGAATACAAAGACATACTACAACAATAAGAACCCAACGGTTCGACTAAATTTGTTTCAGAAATCGATGCTAAGTGAACGAAGTGTAGTGATACAATCACCAATGTTACCAAGTTTACAAGGGTCCGACAAGAGAGGAATTATGACCAATAGGTGTCCAAATGAATTTTCACAATCTACAAATGAATTTTTGAAACAATAGAGTTTACTACCAACAGAAACTTGCGTTGTTTGTTAAACATGTGAAACTTAGAGATCAACAAGCCCAAATGAAATAGATGCACGAAAATGATTTATCAACTATCGAACCATAACATGATGAAAAATCAATGTGTTGATATTATTGAATTTCAAGGATACACCGAAATATAACCGAATTTAGTGTATCATTGTCTCAATGCATAGTTGCATTAAGACTACTTCCAATGATGAGCCAAGCGAAAAGCATACATAGTTTTGCATGAAACGTATGATCATGATTAGCCCAAGTTACAAGTTTATACCGACGCCACAAGGTGTCGTAGTGATCGAATTAGTTCAACAATAGTGGTGACCTAACAAGTTCACCGTGTTTGCAATCAGATGAAAGGCACAATGAAGTAAATCTGAATATTTGTTCCAAATAAACCTCGTAGGATTTTCAATTGATAATGATTCAACAAATAAATAATATTTTCGATCAATGATGAAAGAGCAATGAATATCGCAAAATGTTTGATCGATGATGAAATAACCATTAAGAGGTACACAGGAATACAACATGAATTTGGGTACCATTATCTTAATACACAATTGTATTAAACTTAACATGTATTAGGTAACTAGTGGGCAACATTTGGAAAACAAGTTTTATGGTGTTAAGAAGTCAAGCATAATGTGAGTGCATATGTCTATCGCTTATGTCAATCACGTACTGTAGCTTGAACAGATGAAACAAGACTGGTGCTGAACATAGCAAAGTATGAAGATCATATATGATAAAGCAGCTTCGTACGAAGGGAGATAGGGCTTCGTACGAAGGAAGTGCTGACTTTATTAAAACAGAAGAAATGGCTTCGTACGAAGACACTCATGGCTTCGTACGAAGGCACCAGGTCTATATATAAAGGCATAGGTCTTGTTCATTAGTAACTTTTGGGCATTCTTGAGGCGAAGCTCTGCCCGTTTGTTTCCGTGGATTTGCTACTGTCAAATATCAATAGAAAACAAGTTATAATTACATCTTTGTGTTCTCATCCACACACGTGATTGGATTCCGCACATATCATGTGTTCGTACGCATTCAACGGTTGAATATTCGATCCTCGGAGCGAATTCACAAGTGGTATCGGAGTGGGTGATTGTTTACACGGATTGAAGACACGAAGATTCAAGTTTCTACATCAGATTCAGAGCCAAAATTATCATCTTCTACTCATATCTTCTTCTACACTTCTTCTATATTTCTTTGAAACTTAAAACTCAGATCTACGAAGTTTGAACGGTTAAAATCAGCTGATTTTTGAATATGTTGTGTGAAAATTTTTTTTGAACAACCCTTCAAAGTTTCAGATCAAAATTCAAACAAAATCATACACAAATCAGTGAAAAACCATGAAAAACGTGACTTTGTTCTTCGCAGCTTAGCTTCATACAAAGCCACAAGTTCCAGCTTCGTAAGAACCCAAGTAATCGGTTGTGATTTTTGTAGAAAATTTGGCTTCGTACGAACACATATTGCAGCTTCGTACGAACCCACTTCAACATTTGTTATTCTGCAAAATTTTGGCTTCGTACGAACCACAGGTTTATAGCTTCATACGAACCCAGTACCATAGCTTTGTACGAACGCTCTACAGTGTCTGATCATCTTTGTAGCTTCGTACGATCACATCTTCATACGAACTCAGAAAACAAGGTTTCTTAGAGTTTACGTACCTACGTACGAAGCCATCATCTAGTGTCGTACGAACGCATAGTGTTTATTTGTTCAGGTTGATTTGTAGCTTGTACGAAGGCATCATTCTAGCTTCGTACGAATAGAGAGTGTTTGTTTGTTTAATTTTCAAGTTTGATCAAGTGTTTGATTGTGTGTTTGCAGGTAATCATGGCTGAGGTGAAAGAGAGAACGAAAGAAGAAATTCTGCAAGAGAAACCGTACAGAGAAAGATGTTTTGCAGATTACAGAATAGAAGAAATGCAGAAAGAGTATGAGCAAGCTAGGAGTTATGGAAGATGGGACAAGAAACGAGAATGTTATGTCAATCACAAAGGAGATCCAATTGTCCATTCAAGCCAAGTGGTGTACAACGACGTACTTGCAGTAATTCCTCTGTCCGGCGAATACTATTCAGAGATCGAACAAGATAAAGATTATCTTAAAAAGCTAGATAAAATAATCAGAGGTGTGATGACCGCAAGTTTAAAAAAAAAAAGATGATGAGAGGTTACAGAAAAGTGTTGAGAAGATGGTGGATGAGTTAAAAGAAACAGCAAGTAAAGAAGATAGTAAAAAGAATAATGAAGAGGTGAAGAAAGAAGAAGCGGCTGGTGAAGAAAGTCAGAAAACAACTGATGAGAAATCGAATAAGACGGCAGAAGAAGGTGGGATAACAGAAAAAAACTCAAACTGAATCTTCCGAGTCGTTCAACAAAAATGAATCGATGGATAATAATGCTAAAATCAATGAAAAATCTGAAAATAAAAATGATGAACTGTGCAGGAAATGTATGGAAACAGTGCCTGTACTGAAAAAGATGAGAACTTAGAATCAAGAAACTCTAAATTTACTAAAATTGAAAGAATTTTGAAAGATAGATGTTGATGTATGTAAAATGCAACATATAAATTACATCAAATGAGACATAAAACTAACCCTTTTTTAGTACTAAAGTTGGAAAAAGTGTGCTTTTGTCTTCCTTTTGTATTTTCAGGGTTAAATGAGCGTAAATGAACAAAAGAAGCAAAAACACAGCTAAATCTAATACAAATACAAGAAAAAGAACAAACGTGGCATGCCCGACCCCTCGATAGCATCATCCCAAGCAAAAACAGAACAACAGAAGGCTGAACACGCCCTGTGTCCAGCGGACACGGGGGCGTGCCCAAGTGTCTGCAGAAAGGACAAAGTTGTAGAAGCTTCTATTTCCCAACACGGGGGCGTGCCCAGCTCCACACGGCCGTGGTCAACGCTTGGATTCGCAGAATCCAAGCAAATCTTGATAGTACAGATACGCTTCTGCACACGGGGCCGTGCCCAGTGGACACGGGGGTGTGGTCAACTAATATAGACAAACTGCATTAAATGAAGAAAGAGAAAGTGGATGGAGATGGGGCCGTGTCCGGGTTTCTGTGCAGGCTATAAATAGGGGTGCTTGGTTCATTTCAAAGGCATCCCTTAACAAACCACCTCTATTCCACTTCACCCACACTCCACCACCATCACCACATCCTCCACCACCATCATCCATCATCCATCATAGAGTGTGTGTAGTAGTCTCGGGATCCAAGATTGATAGTAAGAGTTCTTGACAATCAAAGGCCATGTTTGCCTAAGTCTCTTACATCACTTGGTGAAGACAAGAATTTAGTTTAATACTTTTGTTTTTTAATCTTTTCGCACTTTTTATTTGGTTTTGTATTAATGACTTTAATAATTAGTTTCTTATGTTGAAGGTGAAACTTCCTTATCATTTGTCCGTGGTGTCTTGGCATTATTTTATTGTCTATATAAAATAAAAGAATTACACCATTCATATCTCCACGGTCTATATGGAGATATGTTGGCAACCTGGTCGGGGGTTAACGGAATGGTTTGGTAAGGTTCTTGCCTTGTTCAATGTATAGATCCTACAAGGACCTGGGTCAAGCTTACTAGGACCTCCTTCAATACCCACTGGTATTGGATGGCGGGGGTGCGAATGGCTTGATCCCCTCATATGTAAACTACTATTAATAATACATTAACCCTGCTACTTGGGATTGTATCCCGGCTGACTCAAACCACTTAGCCGAGGGTAACGTCACCTTCAAAAGAGGGGCCTACCACATTACGCATTAATAACTTAATGAATTATCTTCCAATAATCCAACCCTTTAGGATTGTATCCTTGCTGACTCAAACTACTAGGTTGAGGGTAACGTCACCTTCAAAAGAGGGGCCTACTACTATAACTAAGATAATCTCTTAAAAAGTGCAAAAGTGCGGAAAACATCAAAG
>JARYGA010040879.1:0-36778 GCA_030545235.1 Helianthus tuberosus | reverse complement strand
AAAGACTGCTTATGAACTGTTGTATAAAATAAAGCCATTGATTTCATATTTCAAAGTTTTTGGCTGCCCATGCTTCATTTTAAACTTAAAAGATTCTATCTCAAAGTCTGCAGCCAAAATTGATCGTGGTTATCATCTGGGATACTCAACCACTACTAAGGCTTACAAAGTGTTTAACACAAGGACTAAGAAAGTGGAAGAGACTTTGAATGTGAAGTTCAATGAACTTTCATCAATGAAAATCCCAGCAAACCCTGCAGAATTATTTGATCTTGATAAATTCACATTTGAAAGTGTTGCTGTCAAGACTAACAATACAGGTCCATCAGAAAATCCTCCATCAGACTATGGATATGAAGTCATCATTCCTCAACAAAAGTCTGCTTCAATGGGAAGAGCAACATATGTTCAAAACAGCTGTCAAAGCTCATCCACTGCTACCTCAACAGTTGTTGACCAAAGTAGCCCATCCTCATCAACCACTGTTGACAAAAGCCATCAAACAGTGGATAAAAGTCAACATGTTTTCACACCTGTTCCTCCTATTCCTTCACCTCCATTTGGCCACTGCTGGATCATCAAAGTCACCAGCAGTGGTTAGCTCAGATGATTCACATCTGCAGCCTTCACCATTAAATGCCATTGTTCCATACAAAGGAGATCTAATCTTCTTGAAGTCTCATCCACCTGACCAAATCATTGGCAACATCAGTGAAGGGGTGCTCACAAGAAGTCAATCCCAAAACATCTGTTTTTTTTGCTGGTTTCCTATCTCTCCATCAGCCAGTCAAGTACCAAGAGGCACTAAAAGACAATAGTTGGGTAGAAGCCATGCAAGAGGAGCTCCAACAGTTTAGAAGAGAACAAGTTTGGGAGCTTGTACCACTGCCAGAGGGTGTGAGTCCTATTGGTACAAAGTGGGTCTTTAAAACTAAAACTGATGAAAGGGGTATTGTTGTCAAGAATAAAGCTAGGCTTGTGGTTCAAGGGTTTAGACAGGAAGAGGGCATTGACTATGATGAAACATTTGCCCCTGTAGCAAGATTAGAAGCTATCAGACTATTCCTGGCCTTTGCTGTCAACCACAACATTTAGGTGTATCAAATGGATATCAAATGTGCATTCCTCTATGGTAAGATTCAAGAAGAGGTTTATGTATGTCAACCTCCAGGCTTTGTGGATCCATTTAATCCAAATTATGTCTACAAGCTAAATAAAGCTTTGTATGGTCTGAAACAAGCACCAAGAACCTGGTATGAAACTCTTTCCACTTTCCATTGGTTTCACAAGAGGTAAAATAGATAAAACACTATTTTTAAAATGGAGAGGAAAAGACTTGATGATTGTCCAGATTTATGTGGATGACATCATTTTTGGAAGCACATGTAATAAAATGTATGAAGAGTTTAGGCAACTCATGACAGCTGAGTTTGAGATGAGTGCAATGGGTGAACTCCATTGCTTTCTTGGTCTCCAAGTAAGGCAACTGCAAAATGGCACTTTCATCCATCAAGGCAAATATGCCAAAGAACTTTTAAAGAAATTTGAGATGGATGATTGTAAACCATGCAGTACACCCATTGCAACCAATAAAATAGTCATGTCTGATGAAAAGGATGATTTGGTTGATCAAACTTTATATAGAAGCATGATTGGGTTTTTATTGTACCTAACTGCATCTAGGCCAAACATCATGTTTGCAACATGTGTTTGTGCAAGATCCCAATCAGCCCCTAGAAAGTCAAATCTTATTGTTGTAAAAAGGATATTCAGATACCTAAAAGGTGCTCCCACACTTGGTATCTGGTATCCACCTGATGGAAATATCAAGCTTTCAGGTTTCTCAGATAGTGACTCTGCTGGATGTGAAAAGACAAGGAAGTCCACTTCAGGAGGGTGCCAATTCCTAGGCAGTTGCTTAGTGTCTTGGCAAAGCAAAAAGCAAGCAGTTGTTTCCACATCCACTGTTGAGGCAGAGTATATAGCTGCTGCAAGCTGTACAACCCAACTGTTATGGCTTCAAAATCAATTGCTAGATTTTGGTATCACTGCCCTAAAGAAACCTCTCATGTTGGACAGTCAGGCAGCAGAAAATATCATCAAAAATCCAGTATCCCATTCAACCACCAAGCACATTGATATCAGACATCACTTTGTGAGGGATTGCTATGAAAAAGGTTTGATTTCTCTACACCATGTTCCAACTAAAGATCAGCTGGCAGATGTGCTAACAAAAGCATTAGACACATCCACCTTTGAAAGCTTGATCTCTAGGATTGGCATGCTGAAAATGGAATAACAAGCAAAATCTTGTTTTTCTATGAATAAAAGCATTAAAATGTTTTCAGAAAATCAAAATTCCATCCTTAAAAATAGCTAAAAATGAAATTTTCATTAAATCTTTAAAAGTCTGCCATAACCACTGATTTGGTTCAAACATCTGCTTTGATAAATTTGACCACTGCTGAAAGTCAACCACTGTTTTTCTCATTTCCTTGTTAATCACTGTTGTTCGAAATTAGTGTTTTAACCCACTGATAGTTGATAAATCAGCCACTGTTCTTATTATAACCGTTGCAACCACTGATACTTGTTCCATCAGTGGTTTCCTTAACAACTGTCTTCCATTATTCAGCAGTGGTTGACACGTGGTCAGTACTTGTCGGTCAGGTCTTTTGTAACCGCTGCCACATCAGCATTCACTTTTTCCTTTTATAAAACCCTGATCAAAACCCCAAACAGGGTTTTCACTGTCGAATCGAATTCAAAATTCCTTTCTCAAAGCAGTTATCATCTATTTCTCTCAAATCACTCATCTTCTTCTTCCTCTCGCACACATACTCAAATCACCGTCTTCATCCTCTCACAAATTCACTCAAATGGCCACAGAAATTCCATACAAAGCTCCCCACAATTACTTGGGTCTATTGACAAAACCAAGTCATACCGAAACCTTCGATTCCAACATAGATGCTCTTTCATCTTCAAAGTACAAAACTTTGTTGACTGCTGATGCTCTGATTTACCTGACAACCCATAGAGAATTTTGGAAGAATGACACACTTGAATCTCAAGATAAAACGGCCATAGCCATCAATTCCTCGATAAAGGGTGTACCAGTTAAAATCACACCACAAACTCTATCCGAAGTTTTTGAACTGAATGGTCTTCAAGGTAAAAGTTCTTTTTTTCTAAAATAGAGTATCAAACAGATTTTATAGAAATAGGGTATGCTGAGAAAATGAAAAAGGATACCTTATAAAAAGGTAGTTTTCCTCCTGCAACAAGATTTTTATTTCATACCCTGTTAATGTGTGTTTCCAATAAGACCACTGCTTTCAATGAAATTCCATTGAAGATCCAATACATGGGTTATGCTATCTTACATGGAGAAAATTTTAACTACTCCCAGGAGATCTTTGATGATTTGGTCAAAAATGTTGATAAAAAATCATTTTTACTGTTTCCAAGGTTCTTAAGCTTCTATTTTCAAAAGAAATTTTCAAAGTATAATGCTCATGTGCTTATCTAGGGTGAACCTTTTCAAATAAATGGCCTAACACCTGAAACATTTACAAGGCTATCAAAAGTTTCCAAAACAAAAGCAGAGGCTCCTGAGCAGAATTTAGCAGCTACCACTGCTCCTCAGGCACCTGCTGCTGAGCCCACTGCTCTAGGTGATCACAGCAGCAAAACAACTGCTGTGAAACCCACACCTAAATCCACCAAAAGACCAAAACAAAAGAAAACACAATAGCCCCCCAAACCTACAAAAAAGGCAACTCTGGAAGATGAGATCCCAGAGCAACTGCCAGTGACAACACAAAAGTCTCCAGAAACCACTGCTACTACTTCCTCACAGCAGTTGGAAGAAAGATCTCAACCAGAGCCTCAAACTCCTCCTGCTTCTTCTAAAAAAGAACAAGTTGTAAGGACAGGGACACCAAATTATGATGCTCTAGAATCACTTGATTCTATTATCCACAGCCCGCTGCCCTGGGCAAATTCTCTTTCCACCCCAATACTCACTGCCACAATTCCACCACAAACAAAACTTTTGTTGGATGCACTTGATATAGCTCAAACAGAAATCAATTCCTCTCAAGCAACTATCACTGAGAGTATGCCACCACAAGTGACTGAGTCTGAGCTCCCTATCTTTGCTAACCCACCAACAACTGAGGAGGTTACACCCCTTGAGTTACATGTAACTCTTGGTGGTAGTTCAAGTGAAGCAGCTACTACAAGTGCTAAACCCACTGGTTTGCACTTGGACAGTAGTTACATCAATCAGACTTCCTTGAAGGCAATTTCTTCTTTGGGAACCAGGGTGTATCCAGTATTCACTGGTTCACTAAAACTGGTCACCCCAGCTGAAGGAAGAAGTCCCCAGTACCAAGACAAAGGGGCATCATTGGATGATTTTTGGGATACATTCCCTAAGTCAACCACTGTTATAACCACTGAAAGTGGGAAATCAGATGATCCCATTAAGTTGGGTGATGGTTTAATGTACCGAGAATTGATGGATAGAGTTGACAAACTGGATACATCTGTTGCAGAAATCAAAGACATGCTGCAACAGTTGTTGAAAGCACAAAAGGTACCATCCACTGCTGCACCAACTCCAACAGCTGCTCCATCATCTGCTCCTACTCCAAATGAGCTGTGGAGTTTGTTTCAACCATAGTTGTTAAAAGCCATCGCCTCTTGCCCCTAGGCCCATTTTCTAGGCGAGACGAGGCAATTGCGCTTTAAATCAAGGCAAATGCGCTTTAATTCTTTAGGTGATGGTTCAGGCGCACATTCCGGTGAGATTCCTAGATTCTGGAGTGTTTCTGGACAAATTCTCTAAATTCTTGCAAGATTCTAGCAAGATTTTTACTTTTATCTAAGGAAAACTACTTCTCTACACTAATATTTAGAACTTTTGGTAAAAAAAATAGATGATATTATTGTGCGCCTATTTTTTCTCAGGCCCTCGCTTTTTTTTGCGCTTTGCGCCTAGGCCCCAGGCAAGGTCTAGGCTCCTTGAGTGCGCCTAGCGCCTTTAATAACTATGGTTTCAACCTTTGCTCATCCAACAAAGAGAATATGCTGATCAGCAACATGAGATACAAGTTCAAAAGACCAGAAATATTATGGAAGCAAGGTTTAAAGACACACAAGCAGATATAAAGGCAATCAAGGCCCATTTATTGAACACCACTGGCACTGCTCCCCCCTCTATCATCTTTGTGGACAACCCACCATCAGCTGATGCCAAAAAGGGGGAGAGGATGAAGCAGTTGAAGAAAAAGGGATATGAAGATGGGTTGTACATTGCACCAGACAAGGCTAGTATGCTTGCAGACATCCCTAAGCCAGATGGTTCTAAAAAGATTGATGTAACCATAAATGCCATTGCTGATGCAAAAGCAAGAGTGAAAAAGGATATGGAGGCAAAGGATAAAGCTAGGTTTGAACAAGAGAAAAGAGTTTTTATGGAGATGAATGAGCAGGGTACTTCTGAGCCAAAGGATGAAGAAAATCCTGAGCCTAAAAGAAAGCAGCCCATTAGAAAAGTGAGGCAACCCAAATCCATACCATCCAGATCCACAAAACTTACTCCAAAACTTCCAAAAGCTCCACACATCAATCTTTCAAACCAACAGCTGTTGTAACACCTGCTGTATCAACAACTGTTGGTACTTCTATGGTTTCAGCAGTTGTTAACCCAACAACCACCACTTCAACACACACTACAACCACTGCTCCCACTTCAACCACTGCCTCACCAAAAATCACCTCTCCACCAAAAACAACTTCATTACCACCAACACCTCCTGCCAAAAAGCAGAAGACATCAGGTGACATATCACCTGTTGTAATGAAAACAGTGGTTGAAACACCAATTGTTTCAACAACTGTTAGTCAGCCACCTTCCACTACAATAACCACCACTCAAATCATCACCACTGAACCAACCAAAACACCACCAACCTTTCCTAAACCAAAAAGGAGAAGGGTAATTTTGGAAGATGATGATTCTCCACCACCACCAACATCTTCACAACCATTGTCACTTGCTATAATTCCAAACCCTGTTCCACTCTCTTCAGCACAAGCCTTTAACCCAAACACTGCCATTACTCCTGCAGATGTCCAGTATCCTTTAGAGCTTATTGCAGTTAGAGAGGAGATCAAATCCTTCTACTCTGAAGATGACCCTTCTAAAAGGAACTTGCTATCTCTTCAAGGATATCCTAGGCCTAACAATATAGAAGAATATTTGAAGCTAAAGGCTCAACAGGCAGAGGATATTTCTAAAAGAAACTCACAAGGAAAATCTAACAAAGAAATTCAACGATACTATCTGTAACACCCCGTGTTTCTGAAGTCAAAGTCAAAGTCAAGATTGAAGTCAAAGGAAGACAAGATTGCTAATTGCGATCTGTCTCTCCTTGCTCAATTCCTGTTTTGACTTCTTTGACTTGTAATTAGTCTATTTTATTTTCGCTTTAAGTTGTGTTATGTGGAGTATCTATTAATAATCGCATGGTAATCGCTATTTATCGCATGTTTAATCACTTATCGCTATCGCAATCGCACTCGCAACTCGAAATACGCATTTTGGTTATTGTTATACGTGTGCGTGTGCCTTATGTGTTACTTGTGCATGCTTAAATTATGTTATGCGTGGTAATCAATCGAATCGCAATCGAAAAGGTATGATAATTGGTAGAGAAGAGACAGTGCAAGATATGAGTAGTTGGGATTAAAAGTAATTTGACTAGGAAAATCTATCGCATCGCAACGCTCGCAATCGCAATCGAAACATCAAAAATCGTCGCGCCGAGTACTCGAGCCAGATGCCAGCCGATCGAACAGCCACCCGGCCGGACAGCCACCCGAGCGAGGTGCCATCCGACCGAGGTGCCACTCGGCCGGGCTGCCACCAGGGCGAGATGCCATCCGACCGACCAGCCCTTTCCACTTTGGGCATCCTATAAATACCCCTTGTCACTTTCAAACTTTCTACTTTTGGCAAGTGACGTTCGACCAGCTCGTTTTCCTCACTTTTCTTCAGATTTCTCGTGATTCCGGTAAGATCTTGTCCTAATTCTTGTACTTCCTTAATCTACACGCACTCCTACACCTTTCTATCTTTTAAATCTTAACTTTTAACCGTGAAATCATCAAGATTCAAGGTGTTCTAGGATGATGTCATCATGTGTTCTTGAAGAACTTCATGTTTTGGCCTCAACCCACCAAGAACAACTTATATCTAACCGATTTCCACATAAACAAAGAAAGATCTTTCATAGATCTAAACATATTCACAAGAAAAAGGATTGAAAGATGGTTTTCCAACTTTCTTTCAAATCTTTTACACTCAATGCATTCAAAACCGATAGAATCGGAACTTGTGCCGGCTTACTACTCATTATTGTGGTTGTGTTGATTCAAGATCCGTATTCCATCCACGAGATTATCGATTCCGGGTTAAACGTGGAACATCGTCTCGAACCGTCCACTGATCGGGTTTGGGTGATTCCTGTCCGACCAGGAGCACCAAGTATTGACGAGGTTTCTGTTGCTTAACACGTTATCAAAATATCTCGATAAAATGACAAACTATAAAAAACAACCAAGTGTAAGACGAACAGGTTAACCAGGACGGATTACCGTCCAAACGGACTGTTGTCCGAACGGACAGCCACCCGACCGACTTGCCACCCGAACGACTTGCACCTTGGTCCCACACTTAACCATTTTTGTCAACACTTGGAGTCTGAATGTTGAACGAATTGCTGTCCGATCAGACTACCATCCGATCGAGCTGCCATCTGAATCAAGAGACTTTTGAACTTCAACACTTAAACAGTTTTCAACATGTTCAATGCACCAAGGATGCCACCCAGTCGAACAACCGTCCGATCGAGTGGCACCCTGCTGTGAACTTGTTCTCACTGAAGTGCCCAACCGAACGAGTTGCCGTCCGATCGAACGACCGTCCGATCGACCGACCTGAAAGGTAGAGATACTTCAATGTTTTCAAAATGCTACAACGAAAACTTCAAAAGTTAAGCCATCAGACACAAACACATCCTTCTCAAAGGAAGAAACAATCCACTCGAACAGTCATCCGACCGGATGACCGTCCGAACAGGTCAACATCCGCATGAATGGCCGTCCGAACGGATCACCATCTGACCGGATCACCGTTCTGCACATGGTGACTTTTCTCGTTTTACGCGTTGCTTATTCTTTTATGCTATCGTTAACTGTTCAGGCTAACCTCGCTCTACGCGCTCCCTTCAATCCATCAACGCTGTGAGTATACTCGATCCCTTTTTGCTTTACGCACTTTTGGGTGTTACATACGTTACTTATACAAAATCACATCGAACACACTACGCCATACTTTAAACGCTAACCGTTATCGCATGTATTACGTGACTAAATGAATGCTTGTTTGTTATGTTTACACATGGAATGCTGTCTACCTGCCTTAGCAACGGTAGTACTATTAGTTTGGACTCAGCGCCCGTTCACTCGGGGGTTAAGGACAATTACTTACATGGCTCACAGTGGTGAGAATGTATTGCGAACTGCCTTGGGCAGTCAACCCGCAGTCATTGGTATCGATAGGTTCATGTCGATAACTAACATGCCTCATTTCACTCTGTGTACGTGCTGGTTATGCGTAACGCTTTCGAACTCTATATGCTATTATCAAACTTGTATGCTCACCTTTACACTATGTGTATTGACTTTATTTTAACGTATGTGACAGGTGCTTAGGATGCTTATCTGCTAGGAAATCGAGGCTAGAATAAGGTCTTAGAGGCCAACAAATAGTTGTCTGTACAAATGAAATCTGAGTTGTCGGAACAGAACTATTTGCCTAGATTTTATCTGTAATAATTGTATTATCTTTTAAGACATGGTATGGGACATGTTACTTTAAATTAATTGGTAATGATAATTGTTATGGAAACTTCTGGACAATCTGTTTCGCTCAGTGCCATGCCCCGATGTTTCCGCCATCGATTGGGGTGTGACAGATTGGTATCAGAGCCATAACTATAGGGAATTAGGCAAGACTCGACTTAGTCCGGGTCGATGTCTTAGAGACCTAGTCTATAGTTAGGAACCAACAGACCGACCCGTGCATGTCCAGTAGGGATTTTGTATGAGCTTACTACTATTTCTCGCTATTCTCGCCTACACTACATTATCTCTGCACTAGAATTTTCAAATAGGAACGAGCGATTAAGTCGAGATTAGGTGTGAAAACCGCAAACTCTCGACTAAATTGCTTGTTCAACCCACATTTCATTTATAAACACAAGAATTTGCGTCAAATCAGGAGTGAAATCCATACTTTGACGCATAATTCTCTTATTTTATCAAAACGGGAACGAAGTTGTTAAGCTAGGGGTGAAACCCTAACCTTGACGACTTGTTCCGACTTTTACTTGGTTTTACAAAACTCTCACCAAAGTCTCGACGGACTCCAACGACCTGAAGTCACGATATGACTAACGGGATGTGTGCCAAACGCCCAAGAATCGAGGCAAAGGCACAACCCTGAAGGTCAAAATGTGTACAACAAGTCCTTGTAAATAGTCGAATCACTTTGGGTAGTCGAAGTCTAATAGCCGCAGACGATCTATTTCTCAATTTTTATGTGTTTCGATTCTGAGCCCACAACTGCTGACTCTGATGATTCGTCGATTTTATGTGTTTATATGTGTGTTTATCTGCTTATGTGTTTAATTTTGGAGACTTATTTGATTTTTGTCTTCACTTCGGTCGACACGCACGACTCGCACTGCATTTCTATCTCAAAACACTGACAAATAGCTAAATTGTGGACGACCTTATGCTATGTTATACGCTTATACTATACTACTCGACAAGTTATTCGCGATTGCTATATTCGAACACTCGCGAACTGTGAATGATAGGTTTCTGTATTCTGACCGCCTCTGTGCGCAACTAGACAAGTTACACGCCTATATGTTTCCAGGTGATGTGTCCTACGTGCTTATGTGCTTCTGTGATTCTGTGCCCTACGTGATTATGTGCTTATATGTTTATGTGAATCTGTGATTATGTGCCTACGTGTTTATGTGATACATGCTTCACTGTGTTCCTGAGCTTTAGTAAGTATTAGACGTGTGAGGTGAGATTCGATTATGATGTGTCTGAGACCTATGACAATGTCTGTTGCAGACAATGTCAACGGGACCATCATCAGGATCCTGTCACCCACGACTCTCTCGTCAAGAACAGAGGGACAAACGCCTTGCTGCCATCCTCGCGAAACAAGTGGCAAAGGTTGTGCCCCAGATCGAGAGTGAAATTTACGAGAATGTTAGCAAATCGTCTGAGGAGTCTAGAACCGAAGCTCCTAAAGCTGCTACTAGGGCTGCTTTCAGCTTTAAGCAATTCAAGGCATGCGGTCCGAAGGAATTCACTAGAGAAGATGGCCCGATGGCTATGTTTCAATGGTTCGATTCCATCGAAGTCACTCTGCGCCAGAGTGGATGTCCGGAAAATCTCCGCACTCTAAACGCTACCGGCGTCTTTCAGACCCGCGCATTAGACTAGTGGACGGCCGAGAGGAACAAACGCGGGAATGACGCAGCTTATGAGCTGACGTGGGAAGACTTGAAGGCCATCATGATGGATGATTTATGTCCTCTCCATGAACGCCAAAAGCTGGAGGACGAATTCTGGAACATTAAGCAGAAAGAAGGTGACAACGTTGCCCTGACTGCTCGCTTTAAGTAGCTCAGCATCATCTGTCCTGATCAAGTGAAGACGCCTGACATGGCAATCAAGAAGTACATCCGAGCTCTACCCGACTGTGTTGCGGATTTTGTGCATGCCGCAAAGACAGCAACGATTGAAGAAACTTACTTGCTTGCCGCCGAAATCAATGACAAGCGGGTAAAATATGGTTTTTGGGATAAAGCTTCAAAGAACCTGCACCAAGTCACCGCCGCACCAACCGCTGAAACCGCCACCTCTCAACCGTCAAAGTCCTCACGGCGCAAGAAGAAGAACAACAACAGCAGCTCCAGCAACAAGAACTGTGCTGTCACCACCACTGCTGCTCCACTCCAAGCCATACCGGCTCAGCGGCAGCCCCATCACCGTCCAGCACCAGTTTCTTATGCACCGCCAGCAAAGCGTGCATACACAGGCCCCCACCCGGCTTGCCCAACATGCTCTTATCATCACCCGGTGGGTCTCGCCTGTCGTTTCTGCTCTCACTGAAACCTGTACGGCCACTTCACTGTCAAAATGCAACATATAAATTACATCAATTGTGGCATAAAACTAACCCTTTTTTAGTACTAATGTTGGAAAAAGTGTGTTTTTGTCTTCCTTTTGTATTTTCAGGATTAAATGAGCTCAAAGTAACAAAAGAAGCAAAAAGGGAGCTAAATCTAACATAAATACAAGAAAAGGAACAAACGTGGCATGTTCGACCTCCCCGACAACATCTTCCCAAGCAAAATAAGAGAACAAAAGGCTGAACACGCCCCGTGCTCAGTGAACACGGGGGCGTGCCCAAGTGCCAGCATAAAAGACAAAGCTATAGAAGCTTCTATCACCCACCACGGGGCCGTGCTCAATGGACACGGGGCCGTGGTCAACTATAAGATTCGCAGAATCCAGGCAAATCTTGATAGTACAGATATGCTTCTGCACACGGGGGCGTGCCCAGCGTACACGGGGGCGTGGTCACCTAATGCAGACAAACTACAATTAATGAAGACAGAGAAGAGGATGGACACGGGGCCGTGCCCGAGCTGCTGTTCAGGCTATAAATAGGGGTGCTTGGCTCATTTGCAAACCATCCCTTGGCACACCACCTCTCTCACACTTCACCCACCACCCACCACCATCACAACACCATCATCCACCACCATCATCCATTGTCCATCATAGAGTGTGTGAGTCGTCTCGGGATCCAAGATTGATTGTAAGAGTTCTTGACAATCAAAGACCATGTTTGCCTAAGTCTCTTACATCACTTGGTGAAGACAAGTGTCTAGTGTAATACTTTTTATTTTTAATATTTTCGCACTTTTTACTTGGTTATGTATTAATGACTTTAATAACTAGTTTCTTATGTTGAAGGTGATTCTTCCTTATCGTTTGTCCGTGGTGTCTTGGCATTATTTTACTGTCTATATAAAATAAAAGATTTTCACCATTCATATCTCCACGGTCTATATGGAGGTATGTTGGCTACCTGGTCGGGGGTTAAGGGAACGATTTGGTAAGAGTCTTGCCTTGTTCAGTGTATAGATCCTGCAAGGACCTGGGTCAAATTTAGTATGACCACCTTCAATACTTACCGGTATTGGATGGCGGGGGTCCAAACTCTTTGATCCCCTCATATGTAAGCTACTATTAATACTTTAACCTGGCTACTTAGGACTGTATCCCTGCTGACTCAGACTACTTAGCCGAGGGTAACGTCACCTTCAAAAGAGGGGCCTACCATAATATGCATTAATAACTTAATTAATTATCTTTCAATAATCCGACCCTTTAGGATTGTATCATTGCTGACTCAAACTACTGGGTTGAGGGTAACGTCACCTTCAAAAGAGGGGCCTACTACAATAACTAAGATAATCTCTTAAAAAGTGCAAAAGTGCGGAAATAATCAAATGTTATACTAAACACGAGTCGAAGCCAAGTGATTCATCTTGTCTATCTGTTTTTATTTTATTTTATTTTTCAGCATTTTAGTTAGCTTTTATTTTTCTTAGTTTAAAACATTTTTCTAAACTTTTGATTTGATTAGACGTTGAGGATAAACCGGTACTAAAAGCTCTTGTGTCCTTGGACGACCTCGGTATCTTGCCAACACTATACTACGCTCACGATGGGTGCACTTGCCCATATGTGTGTTTGGTGTTAGTAAAATATCGTGTTTTATAAATTTAAAACTTGGCTAAAAAGTGTTAAAAAGGGCTTAACATATACATTAAAAACTAACGACACTTCACACGCATCAAGCCCCAGCAGCAGCAACACCAGCAGCAACAGCATCAGCCGCAACAATAAGCCACACGTGCCAGAACTTTCAACATCAATGTGCACCAAGCCCAGGCTGACAACAACGTGGTCAATGGTATGTTCCTTGTGAATGGTATTTATGCTTCATGTTTGTTTGATACTGGAGCCGATAATTGCTTTGTGTCGTTCGAATTCGAGAAGCTTCTTAGTCGTAAACGCTCCCATCTCTCCTCGACGTTCGATGTTGAAGTCGCTACCGGAAGAACTGTCGCTGTTAATTCTGTTCTTCGTGATTGTACTCTTGAGCTCAACAATCACATCTTCCCAATCGACCTTATTACAATGCAACTCGGAAGTTTTGACGTCATAGTAGGCATGGACTTTCTTCGCGAAAACCATGCTGAAGTTGTGTGCTTTGATAAGATGATTCGATTCTCGCTCGCGAATGGTGATTTATTGTGTGTTTATGGCGAAACTGCTTCGAAGGGCCTCAAACTCATGTCATGTGTCCAAGCTAGCAAGTATATCCGCAAGGAATACAGAGCTTTCTTGGCTAACATTGTAGTAGCGGAGAAGGAAAAGAATGGAAAGACATAAGTGAAAGACGTTCCCGTGGTTCGTGAATTTCCTAATGTGTTCCCTGATGATCTCCCAGGACTCCCGCCAAGTCGTGATATCGACTTTCGTATCGACCTCATTCGTGGAGCCAACCCTATTGCCAAAGCTCCTTACCGACTCGCACCGTCCGAAATGCGTGAACTATCGAACCAACTCCAGGAATTACTTGAGAAAGGCTTTATTCGCCCGAGCACCTCTCCTTGGGGCGCGCCAGTCCTTTTCGTCAAAAAGAAGGATGGGTCGTTCAGGGTGTGCATCGACTATCGGAAATTGAATAAGTTAACTATCAAGAACCGCTATCCCCTGCCTCGCATTGATTATTTGTTTGATCAGCCACAAGGTGCTACGTGTTTCTCGAAGATCGATCTACGCTCAGGCTATCACCAACTACGCAGTCAAGAGGAGGACATACCCAAAACCGCTTTCCGCACTCGTTATGGCCATTACGAATTCGTTGTTTATCCTTTTGGTTTAACCAACGCACCCGCGGTTTTCATGGATCTGATGAATCGCGTGTGTAAACCATATCTCGACCGTTTCGTCATCGTGTTCATCGACGATGTCTTGATCTATTCCAAGTCGAAGACCGAACACGCGCAACTTCTACGTTTGGTTCTCGAGCTACTCCAGGGGAATCGACTTTATGCCAAGTTCTCCAAGTGCGAATTCTGGCTAGAGGAGGTTCAGTTTCTGGTTCACATTCTCAATAGTCAAGGTATTCACGTCGATCATGCGAAGATTGAAGCCGTTAAGAGTTGGATTACACCTAAGACCCGTCTGAAGTCCGTTCTTTTCTCGGACTAGCGGGATATTATCGACGATTTATCGAAGTATTCTCAAAGATCTCTGTGCCACTTACTGCTCTCACGCATAAAGACAAGCCTTTTGTTTGGGGAACCAAACAAGAGTCTGCTTTCCAAACACTCAAGCACATGCTTTGCAATGCTCCTGTTCTCACATTGCCCGACGGAAACGATGACTTCATTGTCTATTGTGATGCTTCCAACCTTGGTCTTGGTTGTGTCCTTATGCAGCGGGACAAGGTTATAGCTTACGCATCTCGTCAGCTCAAAATCCACGAGAAGAACTATACAACCCATGATCTCGAGCTAGGCGCAGTTGTTTTTGCGTTAAAGATTTGGCGACACTACCTGTATGGTACAAAGTGTACGATCTTCACTGATCATAGGAGCCTACAACATATCTTTAATCAGAAAGAACTTAATATGCGTTAATGCCGATGGGTAGAACTTCTCAACGATTATGACTGTGAGATTCGTTATCACCCAGGCAAGGCGAATGTCGTTGCCGACGCTCTCAGCAGACGGAGCTATCTGCTCAGCATTCGTGATGTCCAAGCCCAATACGACCTCGAAACCCTCATCCGCGAAGCCCAGCATGCATGTTTTAATGAACGCACTCTGAATAAGGAACGGATCTATCATGATGGAACTCATCTTGTGAATAAACCGAATGGGATATTCCACTATCTGGACCGAATTTGGAACCCTAAACGGACCGAATTGCGAAAGATTTTGATGGACGAAGCCCACAAATCTCGGTATTCTATTCATCCCGGTGCCGATAAAATGTACCAGGACCTTCGCTACAAGTACTGGTGGCCGGGCATGAAAAGTTTCACGGCCCATGGCCCCGGTTTGAAGGTTCTTACATTCCTTTTTGCTCCTTCTGCAGATTTAGCTTTATTTTCAGATGGTTTGTTTAGTTTTGGACAATCTGGCCTAAGATGTCCAGCTTCTCCACAGTTGTAGCAGACTGAAAATTTCTTCCTCCTGCAATCTTCTTCTTGATGTCTCGGAATTTTGCAAAAATTGGAATATCCTTTGCATCTTCCAAAATGCTTCCTTTTGCAAAAATTGCAAAATGGACTAGTGGTAGATTGCCCATTCCCTCATTTCTTGAAATTGTTATGGTTACCCGAACGGAATTCTTGGGTAATCTTTTGGGCTACTTCCTTCCTTCTATTTTCTTCTCTTGTCCGTACTAGTTCGTCAGTCAGAGTATTGGCTAATTCCACCGCATCATCAATCGTGCGAGCTTTTGCAGCCTTGACGATATTACGGATTTCGGAAATCAATCCCCAAATATAACGAGAAATAAGTACCGGCTCTGGCGAAGCCAGTGTTGGTACCATCCTAGCATATTCGAAGAATGTCGTAGTATACCCTCGACAATCTACATCCACCATCCGGTGGGTTAGAAACTTATTTGTCATTTGTTCCTTTTCATACTCGGGACAGAATTTTCTTTCTACAAAGCTCTTAAATTCTTCCCAGTTCATAGCATATGCCATCCTTCATCCTTTTGCTTGTAACACCGTATTCCACCATTCTAGCGTGATGTGTGTAAAATGCAACATATAAATTACATCAAATGAGGCATAAAACTAACCCTTTTTGAGTACTAATATTGGAAAAAGAGTGTTTTTGTCTTCCTTTTGTATTTTCAGGATTAAATGAGCTCAAAAACGCAAAAGAAGCAAAAAGACAGCTAAATCCAACAAAAATACAAGAAAAGGAATATTAGTGGACTGCCCGACCCCTCAACGGCACCTTACAAAGCAAAATAGAGAAATCAGAAGACTGAACACGCCCCGTGCTCAGCCAGCACGGGGCCGTGCCCAAGAAGCAGCAGAAAAGACAAATCCATAGAAGCTTCTATCGCCCACCACGGGCCGTGCTCAGCGGACACGGGGGCGTGTCGAAAGTACAGCAGGCGCATTTATTGTTATTGCGAATTACAATTAATGAGGAGAGAGATTTTCAGACAGACACGGGGCCGTGCCCAGCGGACACGGGGCCGTGTCCAGCCTTCTGTTCAGCCTATAAATAGGAGTGCTTGGTTTCATTTCAACTCATCCCTTGGCACACCACCTCTCTCACACTTCATCCACCACCCACCACCATCACAACACCCTCATCCACCACCATCATCCATTGTCCATCGTAGAGTGTGTGAGTCGTCTCGGGATCCAAGATTGATCGTAAGAGTTCTTGACAATCAAGGCCATGTTTGCCTAAGTCTCTTACATCACTTGGTGAAGACAAAGTGTCTAGTATAATACTTTTTATTTCTAATCTTTTGCACTTTTTATTTGGTTTTGTATTAATGACTTTAATAACTAGTTACTTATGTTGAAGGTGATCTTTCCTTATCGTTTGTCCGTGGTGTCTTGGCATTATTTTACTGTCTATATAAAATAAAGGATTTTCACCATTCATATCTCCACGGTCTATATGGAGGTATGTTGGCTACCTGGTCGGGGGTTAAGGGAACGGTTTGGTAAAGGTCTTGCCATTGTTCAGCGTTTAGAGGTCCTGCAATGGACCTGGGTCAAATTTAGTAGGACCTCCTTCAATACTTCACGGTATTGGATGGCGGGGGTCCAAACTCTTTGATCCCCTCATAAGTTAACTACTATTAATACTATAACCCGGCTATTTAGGACTGTATCCCTGCTGACTCAGACTACTTAGCCGAGGGTAACGTCACCGCCAAAAGCGGGGCCTACCACAATACTGCATTAATAACTTAATTCATTATCTTCCAATAATCCACCCTTTTAGGATTGTATCCCTGCTGACTCAAACTACTGGGGTGAGGGTAACGTCACCTTTAAAAGAGGGGCCTACTACAATAACTAAGATAATCTCTTAATTATGTGCAAAAGTGCGGAAATAATCAAAGGTTATACTAGATACGAGTCGGAACCAAGTGATTCATCTTGTCTATCTGTTTTTCTTTTATTTTTATTTTCAGTATTTTAGTTAGTTTTTAATTTTCTTAGTTTAAAACATTTTTCTAAAACTTTTATTTTGGTTAGACGTTGAGGATAAACCGGTACTAAAAGCTCTTGTGTCCTTGGACGACCTCGGTATCTTACCAACGCTATACTACACTCAACGATGGGTGCACTTGCCCATATGTGTGTTTAGTGTTAGTGAAATATCGTGTTTTATAAATTTAAAACTTGGCTAAAATAAGTGTTAAAAAGGGCTTAAAATATACACCTAAAATAAGTAACACTTCGCACGCATCAAGTTTTTGGCGCCGTTGCCGGGGACACAAGGATTTTAAGAAAGCTTAAAATCAACGGCCTAACCAGTTTTTCAAAACCTTTTCAAACGCGCGCACATTTTTCTGCATTTTAGTTTAGTTTGCATTTACAGTAGCCTGAACACGGGGCCGTGCTCACTGAACACGCCCCCGTGCTGCATATTTTTAGTTAGATACCCAGATACAGAGTCTGAACACGGGGCCGTGCTCTCTGAACACGCCCCCGTGCTCAACGTGACCAGTAACTTTAATTAAAACGCCCAGATACAGATCCTGTACACGGGGCCGTGTTCACCAGACACGGGGCCGTGTCCAGCCTTCTGTTTCAGTCTTTGTTTTCGTTTTCTGGTCCCGAGACTCAGTTGTGGTCTGCTGAGTGATTCTTATGGATCAATACTCAGGAGGTTACAACTACACCTATGATGAGGATGATTATAGGGGTAATTATTGCACTAATTGTCGTAATACACGTTCAATTCAAAATAATCACTCGTATCAACCATCCAATTCATACGCTTACTATGAGGAGCCCAGGTACGAGCCATCAACTTCATACACATCCTATGAAGACCAAAGGTATGAACCTCCTCCCTCATACTCATATTTTGATGAACCAAGGTATGAGCCTTCTTACTCACACTTTGAGGAACCAAGGTATGAGCAACCACCTTCATATGCTTATTATGAGGAACCTTGGCGTGAACAACCCACCTCATATGAGTATTATGAAGAACAAAATTACGAACCTTATCCATCATATGCTTACAATGAAGAACAATGGTGTGAACCATCAACTTCATATGGGTATTATGAGGAACAAAGGGTCGAACAACCGGATTCAAGCTTAGAAAATAATGATTCTTTTTCTATAACCGAAGTGACCGATAGGATATTAGAACACATTAGAGTTATCGATCGATGTATAAAAGAAGCTCGCGCAAGGGAAGAGGAGTCCCGCACAAGAGAAGAATTAAAAAAGGAAGAGATAACTGAAAATGTAAAAATGGAAGAACAAATAAGTGAAAAACCGACACATGAGTTAAACAACGAAAAAGGTGAGTCCGATAACGTTAAAATCCAAGAAGAGTCTAATTTTGAAAAAATTAATCTCTTGACACCTTCTTTCGAAAATCATTGTTTAGTACCCACTCATGCTAAGTTTTTAAAAGAGTTAAACACTAACACTAAAATTGACGAAACGGTAAGTGTTAAGTTAACTAATGATCAAACTTCGCTAATAAAAGAAGACCCATTTGAAATTAACATTACACCGGTTCCATGTTTCTTTCAAAATTCGTTTATTAGTAATGTCACAATCGATAAAGATCTTTGTGTTAACATAATGCCTAACTACATTTTCGAAAAATTAAGTATTAGTGATTTTTCTCCACTTCAAATACCCATGTTTCTATCCAATCGGAAAGTAATAAAATCAATCGGTATAGTTGAAGATGTCTTGATTCAAACAAATCAAATGGTAATCCCAACCGACTTTGTCATCCTCAATGACGCTCCTCTAGTGTTGGGACGACCATTTGTAAAAACTCACGAAGCTTTGAAAAACCGGAAGTTCAACAATTTACCTCTTCAATTAGGGACATTTAAAAGAAGTGTCGATCTCGAGCGATCAATGAAATATCCATTCGGCAATAATGACCCCCTAATTGAAGATGAAGATGAACCACCCGATACAAGTGAAGAGATTGACCACTTTGTTGAAGAAGAGGTCGCCATAGAACAAACTTTTAAAGTTCTTGATCGGAACGAGCAACCAAATAAGGAGTCTCCTAAAGACCCACCACTTGAGCTCAAAGAACTTCCAAAAGGTTTGGAATATGCTTTTCTAGACAAAGATGGTAAGTTACCTGTAATTATTTCGTCTAAATTAGATAACTTAGAAAAAGAAAAACTAATTAATCTTTTGAAAAAACACAAAAATGCAATAGCTTGGAAACTTGTTGACATAAAAGGAATTAGTCCTTCTATGTGCACACACAAAATTTTGATGAATGATGACTACAAATCGGTCATACAACCACAACGTCGAGTAAATCCAAATGTTCAAGAAGTGGTTAAAAACGAAGTCATCAAGTTACTTGACGCCGGACTTATCTATCCTATTTCCGATAGTCCTTGGGTAAGTCCCGTCCAAGTAGTTCCAAAGAAAGGAGGTATGACGGTAATTACTAACGAAAAGAATGAACTAATACCAACGAGAACCATCACAGGATGGAGAGTATGTATAGATTATAGACGATTAAATGAAGCAACAAGAAAGGATCATTTTCCTTTACCCTTCATTGATCAAATGTTAGAAAGATTATCCGGTCATAAATTTTACTGTTTCTTGGATGGTTTTTCAGGTTACTTTCAAATCCCGATAGCACCCGAAGACCAAGAAAAGACAACTTTCACATGTCCCTATGGAACTTTTGCTTATCGACGCATGCCATTTGGTCTATGTAATGCCCCCGCAACATTCCAACGTTGCATGGTAGCCATTTTCCATGACATGATAGAAAAGACCATGGAAGTCTTCATGGACGACTTTTCTATCTTTGGGGATTCATACGACCAATGCCTCGATAACCTTGAACGAATGCTATCCCGATGTGAGGAAACTAACCTCGCCCTTAATTGGGAAAAATGCCATTTCATGGTAACGGAGGGAATAGTACTCGGTCACAAAATCTCAAGCGAAGGAATGGAGGTGGATCGAGCCAAAATAGATACCATTTCTAGATTACCACCTCCATCCTCCGTAAGAGCTATTAGAAGTTTCCTAGGGCATGCCGGATTTTATAGGCGGTTTATCAAAGACTTTTCAAAGATCTCAAGGCCTCTAACAAAATTACTTGAAAAAGATGCTCCTTTCATCTTTGACAAGGATTGCAATCAAGCATTTCTAACCCTAAAGGAAATGCTAGTCAATGCACCTATCATGATAGCACCTGATTGGAAATTTCCTTTCGAAATCATGTGTGATGCTAGTGACTTTGCAGTTGGAGCTGTCTTGGGACAAAGAAAAGAAAAGCATTTCCACCCAATCTATTATGCTAGTAAAACACTTAACGATGCACAAGAAAATTACACAACAACTGAAAAAGAGTTACTAGCTGTGGTATTTGCTTTTGATAAATTTCGTTCTTATCTTGTTCTTTCTAAAACTATAGTCTATACAGACCATGCAGCCATTCGATATCTCTTTAAGAAGCAAGACGCAAAACCACGTTTGATTAGGTGGATTCTACTCCTCCAAGAATTTGACATTGAAATCAAGGACAAAAGAGGAGCAGAAAATACCGCAGCAGATCATCTTTCACGCTTAGAAGACCCAGCTTTGGAAGCAACCAGGGACGAGCAAATCAACGAAAAATTTCCAACTGAGTCCCTGGAAATGGTGGAATATAAGGAAGAACCATGGTACGCCGACTTTGCTAACTACCTAGCTAGCGGTATAGTCGCAAAAGGATGGCCACATCATCAAAGAAAAAAATTCTTTGCCAATGTGAAACACTACTTTTGGGAAGATCCATATCTTTTCAAAATGTGTGCCGACCAACTCGTCAGACGATGCGTACATGGTAGTGAAGCACGAAGAATTCTCCGCCATTGTCATGAAGGTCCATACGGAGGACATCATGGTGCTGCCAGTACCGCACGAAAGGTATTCGATTCAGGATTTTATTGGCCAACCATTTACAAAGATGCTCAAAATCTTGTAAAGACATGTGATGCTTGCCAAAGAACAGGTAATATTTCTTCCAAAAACGAAATGCCACAAAATGGCATTCTTGTTTGTGAAATTTTTGATGTATGGGGACTCGACTTTATGGGACCTTTCCCACCATCAAAAGGAAACAAATACATACTTGTGGCAGTAGATTACTTGTCTAAATGGGCCGAGGCCGAGGCACTTCCAACAAATGATGGAAGAGTAGTGGTAAGATTTCTGAAAAAATTATTCTCTCGTTTTGGCACACCTAAAGCTTTAATAAGTGATAGAGGTACCCATTTTTGCAACCATCAACTTGAAATTTTTTTAACAAGATATGGGGTCTATCACCGGGTTTCGACAGCATATCACCCTCAAACAAACGGACAAGCCGAAGTGACTAATAGAGGGTTAAAACGAATACTCGAAAAAACCGTAGGGTTAAATAGAAAGGAATGGGCTGACAAATTAGATGATGCTTTATGGGCTTTTCGAACTGCTTATAAAACAACAATAGGTACAACCCCCTATAAGCTAGTCTATGGAAAAAGTTGTCATTTGCCAGTAGAAATTGCACACAAAGCCTACTGGGCAATCAAAAATGTGAACTTAGATCTAGAATTTGCTGGTAAAAATCGATTTTGTCAAATAAATGAATTAGACGAGCTTAGGAATTATGCATACTCAAACTCCGAGATTTATACGGAAAGAATGAAAAATTTGCATGACAAACATATTAAACCTAATGAATTTCGGATAGGAGATTTAGTTCTTTTGTTTAATTCACGACTTCGATTGTTTCCTGGTAAATTAAAGTCTAGGTGGTCAGGACCTTTTTCCGTCACCCATATTTTTCCACACGGTGCAGTAGAAATTAAACCTCGAAATGGGCCACCATTTAAAGTCAATGGCCAACGGCTGAAACTCTATCAAGGATTTATTGAGGATGAGGAAGAAGAGATCTCGCTTCAAACCGTGGAAGAATAAAAACATCATGCCTGGTAAGTTACGAACGATTGAGACGACAAAATAAAGCGGTAAGTTTTCTAAACCATAGCTTATGGGAAAAAGGAGCACTCACACGCGCACAAAAAAAAAAAATTTGCTCGGCACGAGGCCGTGTCCGCTGGACACGGGGCCGTGTTCGCGCTGCAGACGGGATAAAACCCCTTTTTCAAAACAGTTTCTTCATTCCACACGCCCCGTTTCCCCACAAAAGCTCTGGTTCCAGGCGATTTTTCGCAAAATTTCGACGTCTCTTACCGATCTAACAACGTCAAGGTATGATTCTATCACTCTTAGTAGTTAGATTAGTTACTTGCATGTAGTTAAAACACCACAAATTTGGGGAAAAATCTAGGGTTCTTGATGTTCATCCGGATCGAACCTAAAATTTTTGCCTAAATCTGTTTGCATTTAGTTAGATTAGTGTTAAGGGAAGTAAATACACTTAGATTGTTCATAGATTCACCTGATTTCTTACAAAAACCCCAAACCCTTGTTCTTGAACCGAAGAAGATAAAATTGATAAGGTAAATGGGATGTTTTGGGAAAAACGCTGTTTAGGGTTTCATTTTCGGGGGAAACCGCACCTATTGGACCAAAAATTTTCAAGTTTTCGAAACCGGGTCGAAAAATGAAGTTTTTGAGTAACAGACCTCTGGACACGGGGCCGTGTCCGCTGGACACGGGGTCGTGTCCAGCCCGCTGTTTGCAGTTTTGTCCGAAAACATTTCTGTTTCGTGCTAATTTTTGGTGTATTCTTTCAGATGGCAAAGTTCACAAGGTTCAATGCAAGTGAGCTTGATGCAAGGGCAAGGTATGAGGTTCTTCAAACAAGACCCGAAGAGTACCCCAGGAGAGCTTGCACGGATTTGTTAACCTTGGTAAACCAGCTGAACCGATTCAACAACATCATTACGGGACCACTAGCTGTTGCATTAAACACTAGGCTTCGGCCGGTGCATCAATGCACCATGGAGTTCTACAGTACCTTCAACTTCAATTCAAGGTGTGACCCATTCGACAATGAAGGGGTTGTATTTCGGTGTGGAGGGACAATGTACTCGATCTCCATGGCACAGTTTGGAGCCATAATAGGTCTATACCAAGAGGAAGAATCGGGAAACGAAGAAAATACCGGAGGATTACGAGACTTGGAGGGAAATGAAAGACAAGCCGCATGGGCTCAAATCGGTGAAGGAATCTACGACCCTCGTAGCACCAAGAGTACGAAGCTAAGGGATCCGCTCTACCGCTACATTCACAGGATCCTCACCTACTCTCTAAACCAACGTCACGACAGTAACGGTGTTGTAGGGTTGAAAGATTTGGTTGTCCTCCACTGTATCCACAACCAAAAGCCTCTCGATGTTCCGTATCTCCTGTTAAGAAACATGCATCTCAACCGCCTTGCTCGAGCTCCAACGCCTATCTTCTTCGGAGGATGGGTGTACCGTCTTTTTAAGCATTACACGCAAATTCCAAGGGCCTTTGAAAGAAGCCCATGGTCGGGACGAGTTGACTACCACATTTGCCGAGCCATGAACTTACTTTATGAGGCGGAAGACGGAACAGTGAGTTTCCAAAGAACGTAAGGCTATGCATGGAACCCACAGGAGGTCCTAGTTCTTCACGCACCACCTCCCCACCACCAGTATCCACCCCATGGTGATCCGGGTCAATCCTCCTCACAAGGAGGCGGTTTTCCTAATTTTCAAAGCTTACATGATCTTATGCAGGAAAACCTCATGTGTACCAGGAACGCCTACAACCTCGCCAACAACACATACCACCGGGTCGGAGCTATTGAACGCAACATCAACGATATACAAGACGATATCAGCAGCATCCGGGAGTACATGGCGGGGCATGGGGATGGAGGTGATGAGAGCGATGAAGATATGGAGTAGAGGGTTTGAAGGAGCAGAAGCGGGTTGATGGCGAGCCCACAGGTTTAAGTCCCTTTATCTATCGAACGATTGGTGGCCTGCGTGCCAGAAGTTGAACAATTTACTTTCCTTAAACACTTTTATTTTCCGTTTTATTTTTCTTTTACTTTATGCTTGGAACAATTAACTGTGGTAATGTAGGATGTTTGTGTTGCTTGGTGTGGTATTAAGTGATGAAACAGGTACAAACCAAGGCTTGGGGTGCTAAGCCTCAGCACTTATAGGGCCAGGATGGAAAAACCGGAGGAAGAAACCTGTTTTTTCAGGCTTTCAGACTGTCCACACGGGGACGTGTCCAGCCAACACGCCCCCGTGCTCACCTCCCAGACCTGCTGTTTGGCTTCTGTTCTGCAGAATTTTATCAGACACGTGGCCGTGTCCAGTGGACACGGGGCCGTGTCCACCTTCTGTAAGTTCTTGTTACTGGAACCTGAACACGGGGTCGTGCCCACTCAACACGGGGCCGTGTTCAGTGCCCAGTAACACATTTTTTTGCTTTTTAAACACTATTTTACACATCTAATCAACCTAAAAATTTATTTTTGGGACACATTGAGGACAATGTGTAATTTAAGTGTGGGGGGGATGCTAAAACCTTGAACTTTGCAAGTCCTAAATACAAGCCTTACACAAAACTCTATTGGAACCGCTAATCACCCCAAATTTTTTTCAAAAAAATTCATTTTTTTTACTTGTCTAGGTTTAACTCGGGAAATTCAAGTTCTCAAAAAGGTTATATTTTCACAAATTTACAACCGATAGCGTAGTGATAAAAAGAACTAACATAAGAAAATTATGAAGAGGCATGACAAACTTATTTAAAATTTGATTATATATACTTGATCACATAAAAACCCATTCCACAAAAGTGAGTTTTGAGCCTTTATTGAGCACACAATTACATATCATTAGACTAAATGCTCATTTTTCGTTTCTTGTGTGAATAGCCGCTTGGTTCTTACGACTCTAGAACTTGCCATGATGATACATTCCCGGTCCTTATCAACTTAAACCCGAGTAAGTAAATGATGGAGGCATTAGGACTAACCCTTTTTATTTCTACACCATTATTTTTCTTTTTCTTTTACCACCTACCCAAAAAATCCCCCTAGTTAGCCCCTTTGAGCCTAAACCTTTTCGTTTCATCACCCAAACAAAAACCCTTTTACCCACCAAAACCTTTTGCATTTTTAACCCTTTATTTTAGTAACAAGTTCGGTTCTTCGTAAAAAAAAAAAAAAAAATTTGTGTGATAATGATGAAGCAAAAAGAAAATAAACAAACAAGTTAATCAAAAATAACTTGGTTTGAATAAAAGCTTCATCAAAATAAAAAAAAAAAAGTTGCAAAAATACGAAAACCGACACTTGTTACGCTTTTAGCCCTTTTTCTACTAACCACTAACCCAACCACCTACCTTTAACCCTAGCCTAACCCTTAACCCACAAAGTCCTCTTGATATCTACAAAGGTATAAAAGTTAAAAAGGAGGAGGATTGATTTCTTGGCAAGCCTATGGTAGGAATAAGTTCCATGCCGCTCTCGAGTGATTCACTAAAAATACACCTTTGGCCGAGTGTGAGTGACTTCTCCCGTGAGGTATGTGAACTTGTATATAAATGGAATTTTAAAAAGGCATGTTATGCCCAAATAAGTAATTTCTCCTATGAAAAGTTCTAAATAAATCATTACGAATAGGAGTGTAAATAAATAAAAATAAAACAAAAAAGATCTTGGAAATCCCGACACTCTACGACAAACCCAAAACCTTCTCTTCTACCTATTCCATTTGGGAGTGTAAGCCACATATTAAAGAGTTTTGCTTGAGGACAAGCAAAAGTTCAAGTGTGGGGGTATTTGATGTGTGTAAAATGCAACATATAAATTACATCAAATGAGGCATAAAACTAACCCTTTTTTAGTACTAATATTGGATAAAGAGTGTTTTTGTCTTCCTTTTGTATTTTCAGGATTAAATGAGCTCAAAAACGCAAAAGAAGCAAAAAGACAGCTAAATCCAACAAAAATACAAGAAAAGGAATATTAGTGGATTGCCCGACCCCTCAACGGCACATTCCAAAGCAAAATAGAGAAATCAGAAGACTGAACACGCCCCGTGCTCAGCCAGCACGGGGCCGTGCCCAAGAAGCAGCAGAAAAGACAAATCCATAGAAGCTTCTATCGCCCACCACGGGCCGTGCTCAGCGGACACGGGGGCGTGTCGAAAGTACAGCAGGCGCATTTATTGTAATTGCGAATTACAATTAATGAGGAGAGAGATTGTCAGACAGACACGGGGCCGTGCCCAGTGGACACGGGGCCGTGTCCAGTCTTCTGTTCAGCCTATAAATAGGAGTGCTTGGTTTCATTTCAACTCATCCCTTTGCACACCACCTCTCTCACACTTCATCCACCACCCACCACCATCACAACACCATCATCCACCACCATCATCCATTGTCCATCGTAGAGTGTGTGAGTCGTCTCAGGATCCAAGATTGATCGTAAGAGTTCTTGACAATCAAGGCCATGTTTGCCTAAGTCTCTTACATCACTTGGTGAAGACAAAGTGTCTAGTATAATACTTTTTATTTCTAATCTTTTGCACTTTTTATTTGGTTTTGTATTAATGACTTTAATAACTAGTTACTTATGTTGAAGGTGATCTTTCCTTATCGTTTGTCCGTGGTGTCTTGGCATTATTTTACTGTCTATATAAAATAAAGGATTTTCACCATTCATATCTCCACGGTCTATATGGAGGTATGTTGGCTACCTGGTCGGGGGTTAAGGGAACGGTTTGGTAAAGGTCTTGCCATTGTTTAGCGTTTAGAGGTCCTGCAATGGACCTGGGTCAAATTTAGTAGGACCTCCTTCAATACTTCACGGTATTGGATGGCGGGGGTCCAAACTCTTTGATCCCCTCATAAGTTAACTACTATTAATACTATAACCCGGCTATTTAAGACTGTATCCCTGCTGACTCAGACTACTTAGCCGAGGGTAACGTCACCGCCAAAAGCGGGGCCTACCACAATACTGCATTAATAACTTAATTCATTATCTTCCAATAATCCACCCTTTTAGGATTGTATCCCTGCTGACTCAAACTACTGGGGTGAGGGTAACGTCACCTTCAAAAGAGGGGCCTACTACAATAACTAAGATAATCTCTTAATTATGTGCAAAAGTGCGGAAATAATCAAAGGTTATACTAGATACGAGTCGGAACCAAGTGATTCATCTTGTCTATCTGTTTTTCTTTTATTTTTATTTTCAGCATTTTAGTTAGTTTTTAATTTTCTTAGTTTAAAACATTTTTCTAAAACTTTTATTTTGGTTAGACGTTGAGGATAAACCGGTACTAAAAGCTCTTGTGTCCTTGGACGACCTCGGTATCTTACCAACGCTATACTACACTCAACGATGGGTGCACTTGCCCATATGTGTGTTTAGTGTTAGTGAAATATCGTGTTTTATAAATTTAAAACTTGGCTAAAATAAGTGTTGAAAAGGGCTTAAAATATACACCTAAAATAAGTAACACTTCGCACGCATCATAGCGCTACTTCTTTGAAAAGATTTGACGCGTACATGACCTGATCATCCTGAGCACATTTACTTATGGCAATTACTGCCTCGGTTTTCTCTAACCAACGCAGTGCCGCAGTCGCTACTTCATTGCCTGCAAACTCAGTGGGTTTACAAGCAAGAAATTCTTTGTAAGTGCAACCAGGTGTTGCAGTTTTCCTTTTCTTAGGGAGCGGAGCTTGCCGTGGTTCATTATCATGATTAACATGATTATTGCCTCCGTTTACGCTATTACTGAAGTTATCTTCAGAAATACGTTTACTAGGAACGATTTGTTGCGGTTCGATTGGATTTTTAACAGCAGCAACGATTGCTGGAATAGCATTGGCTATCCCTTGGGCAACTATTTCTGGAATAGCGTTGGCTATCCCTTGAGCAACGATGTTTTCTATATCCTGCCTAGTCATAAATTGATTCCCCGATTGTTGCTCAGATTGATTAACCTCATTAGCTGGTTCATTATTAGTGTTTTCCATCTAATAACTAATTTATAGATAAATAATTAGTATAAAGGAAATAATCCTATGTCACAATTTAATTGCACATACTTACGTAAACGAATATACAAACACAATTGTAACTTTCTAAGATTTCCTTATATCATGCTTCTATATACACCAGTTTTATTATTTATTTTACACATACTGATTTTACTATTACTATTACACAACCATAGTTTCATAAATCCCCTATCCTTTGTCAGATGATATTCTAATAACGGCGTTCCTTCTCATCGTATTTCCAGGAGATCTGTCCCAAAATCTCTTGGATCCTATTCCCAGCATCTATTAATTCTTTACCAAAGTGGTGAAGTTCAACCATATTCTCGTTACTCATTGGTGGATTTGGTAAAGGTTCTGGTTTGAATTTAGGAAAAAACTTATAGGGATGGTTTTGTAACAGTATTTCATTATTTAACCATTCGTCTATTTGCCAGTGGATTGAAGGGTTTAGAATAGCTGGTTCTAAGTTTATTGGTAGTTGTGTTTCAAGAGAATGAATAAAATCATTTTCAATAGTATCATCGTTTGCTATTATAATATCTAGTTCTTCTTGAGATGGTAACCCCTCAATTTGCCTAGAACTTTCCCCAATTTCCATTTTCTTAGGCTTGGGTTTCTCGAGAGGTGAAGCGTTGAATTCTATAGGTTCTTCTATGTCTGGTATATACCTATTGAAATCTCTGGAAACCTCTATTCTTACTGGATAGAGATTTAAATTCTGAAGGGCATCAGACAAGTTACTCATGCTGTTTAGCAAAATACACACAATTACTAAATTAGAAATCATAACAAAATTTTATAGAAAAACTTTTAAATATTATTTCATGCTGGGTAACTACCCAAAATAACAGAAAATTAAAACACACTAAGGTTTACTTATTTATTTACTGGGTAAGATTTCTAGACTGTAGGTAATTCGATTGCTAAAACTTTGAGTCAAATTATTTTAAAGATTTGTATTTATTGCTACGGTGGCTAGCATATAGAAATCTGCCCATACTGTACACAATTAGTTAGATAATAAAACATGTTTTCACAGAATGGCAATTAAATTTCCTAAGTATCTCTCAATTACTTTAATAGGCTAAAATCAATAGTAAGCTTAAATCAGTGGCTCTGATACCACCTTTTCCTGTCACGGCCCATGGCCCCGGTTTGACCCGGTCCAGAGCCGCGAGGCAGGAAATCCGATGGTATCTAATTTAGTGACAGCGGAAGTCTTTTTAAACAGGATCGATTATTATTAAAACTGCTTGTTTTTATATAATATAGGGATAAATCCCATAATTTACAATAAGGTAATTTCACTGGGAAATCTTTATTTCTCAAAACATGTTTCTTTATTTATTTACATTGAGCCACTTCCTTGAGTTTGTAGTGCTTTATGGAACTTTTCATGGATCATAACAGATTACCTGAAACATGTTTGAAAAAGGTTTTGTCAGCGGGAAATACTGAGTGAATCATTCTATTTTGCATAATGATGCATAGTTATTAATTACAGCATAAGAGCGATTACAATGGCTTATATCTTATTTTTATCTGGCATTCTGTCACAATGGTGACGATGGTCATACCACTATTTAGATCAATGAACCCAAATAGTGATGATTATCCATGTAGGTCAATGAACCTAACAGTGATTATCCCAAGTAGGTCAATGAACCTAACTGGGAAAAATTAGTAATGTGCACAATACCCCACTAACCAGTAATTCAAGATATCCACGACTTAGTCCCTGTAATTATAACCTTGAAAATAATTTGAGGTATTGTAAAATAGTTGATAAAAAGAGAATGACTCACATTGTAGATTTAACGAGCAGAGTATAAGCCTACTGATTAGCCTTGATTAACCTAATTTAAATAATAATGCACACACCAACAGGTTAGTAACTTAATACAGCAGTTACGACAATTCACGAGATTAAACCCTCACAACGATTTACAAGTGCAATACTTAACAATTCAGCGGATTCACAACGAATGACAGAGTATAGTCCGAGTTCGAACAACACTCAAACATTCAAGTCGAAATCACGATGAATAACAAAGTATAAACTCAATTTGAGCGGCACTTAAACAATCGTTGGATAGTTATAATAGATCGGACGTTGAATCGTAATAGCGATCGAGTTAATACCCTGATTGCAGCATCAATTAGTGAACCGTGTGTGTTAATTGTGATAAACAGAGCTTATCTCAGTCTACGAAACGAATTTCTTCGTCGTTCAAGCGTCCAGAATCAAGTCCCAAAGTCGGCTATTGATACAAAAAATTTGGCTTAGCTTACGGACCGTAAGCATTAACCCTTACGGTCCGTAAGGGTCTTGAATTTAGCATAGGGTGGCCACGTGTGGGACTAGGCCTGCTGAATCGACGATTCTTGAATTTTTTATTCTGATAACGAATTAAGAGGATAATCGTCAAGTAGGAAATGCCCCCCTGAGTTTTAGGGGCCCTGATCCTGATTCTGATGATTCTGAAAATTTTAGGGTTTGCGCAGAATTACTTGGGTGTCTTAATTAGGGTTTCCTATTGGTCAAATTAATTTAATAATTATGACTTTTTGATGAGAGTTGTTACATTCTCCCCACCTTAATAAAAATCTCGTCCTCGAGATTTACTGGAATAAATGAGGATACCATCGCTTCTTTTCTAATTCCAGTTCCTAAGTGTATTCAGGTCCTCGTTTTGAATCCCACTTAACTTTAACTAGCACTAGTCGTTTGTGCTTGAGAAACTTCACTTTTCTGTCTTTTATCTGAAGAGGTTTCTCAATAAATTTTAACTTTTCGTTTACCTCTATATCTTGGAGATGTACTACTAAAGATTCGTCTGATAGACATTTCTTGAAGTTGGATACATGAAATACATCATGTACTTCAACTAATTCTTCTGGTAGTTGTAACCGATAAGCAACTAGTCCTATACGTTGGATTACTAGAAATGGTCCTACGTATCTTGGACTTAGCTTTTCTTTCTTACCGAATCGAACTACTCCTTTCCAAGGAGATACTTTCAATAACTTTTTGTCTCCAACTCGAACTCCAACGGCTTTTATCTATTATCTGTATAACTCTTCTGGCGATCTCTAGCTGTCTTCAGCTTTTCCTTCGTGATACTGAATATCACAGTCGTAGTCACTTAAGATTTTCATCCATCTCTTTTGTCTCATGTTTAATTCTTTTTGCCCAAATATATATGTCTTAAATTCTTATGATCCGTATAGACAGTATACAGATAATGTCTTAAATTTTAAGGGTAAAATTTATGGTTCCTTATTCTAAGTCATGAGTAATATAGTTTTCTTCGTGCTTTTTCAATTGTCTTGATGCATACACAATTACCTTCTTGCGTTGCATAAGCACATATCCAAACCCTAGCTTTGAAGCATCACCGTATACTTCAAAATCTTCAGTTCATAAGGCTAAGATTGGAGCATTTGGTTAATTTCTGCTTTAAGATCCTAAAGGCTTCTTCTTGTTTAGATCTCTAATCAAACTTAATTGTTTTACAAGTTAGCTTAGTTAATGGTATAGCTACCTTAGAAAAATCCTTAATAAACCGTCTATAGTATCCGACTAAACTTACAAAATTCCTAATTTCTATTGCTGATTGCGGAACCTTCCATTTGATAATTGCTGCTATCTTATCAGGATCTATGTGAATACCTTCATGATTCACCATATGACCTAGAAATTGCACTTCTGGCAGCCAAAATTCACACTTCGAGAATTTGGCGTAAAGCTTTTCTTTTCTTAACAAAGTTAAGAGTGCATGCAAGTGCTGACAATGTTCTTCCTGACTTTTGGAATAAATAAATATATCATCTATGAAAATAATTACAAATTTATCCAAATACGGTTTACAGATCCTATTCATCATGTCCATGAATGCAGCAGGTGCATTCGTTAACTCAAAGGGCATGACTGTAAACTCATAATGACCATACCTAGTTCTGAAAGCAGTTTTAGGTATGTCTTCCTCTTGTACTTTCAATTGATAATATCCGAAACGTAAGTCGATCTTTAGAAAAATATCTATCTCCCTGGAACTGATCAAACAGATCATCAATCCTAGGTAATGGATATTGATTCTTAATTGTAACCTTATTCAATTCCCTATAATCAATACACATTCTCATTAAACCATCTTTCTTTTTCATAAACAACACTGGTGCTCCCCAAGGGGATGAACTAGGTTGTATGAAACCTTTACTTAGTAATTCATCTAACTGCTTTTTCAATTCTAACATTTCGGTGGGTGCTAATCGATAAGGTGCCTTAGCTATTGGTGTAGTACCCGGAATTAGATGAATTCTAAACTCTACTTCTCTATCAGGTGGTAACCCAGGTAATTCTTCTGGAAAGATGTCTGGGTATTCTGAAACTACAGAAATTTCCTTAAATTCTTTATCTTTAGTATTGATGATTACTGAAATCATGTATACTATTCCTTGCTTTCATTCATAATTAGCAACTTTCATTACTGATATGAACTTTAGGGTTTTACATAGCTTATCTCCTGTAATCATTATTACTTTTCTAGTGGTTGCACAAATTTCTATGGAATTCTTATCATAGATAATTCGAGCATAGTTGTTTACTAATCAATTCATTCTTAACATAACATCGAATTCAACCAATATGGTTGCATAACATTTATGACTTAAAAGTTCTATTTCTACGTTTTGCAGAACCTTATTTATTTTAACTGAATTCTCATCTTCCGTTTCTATTGTAGAAATTTGCCTAATGCTGGTTAAAGGTAAGTTAAAAGTTTGGAAGAATGAAGTGTTTATAAAACTTTGGTTTGCACCAGAGTCAAATAATACTAAGAACGTACCGGCTATCACATCTGGAATGAGTTCTGCTTCCTTAGCAGTTAGTTGGAAGGTTCTTACATTCCTTTTTGCTCCTTCTGCAGATTTAGCTTTATTGTCAGATGGTTTGTTTAGTTTTGGACAATCTGGCCTAAGATGTCCAACTTCTCCACAGTTGTAGCAGACTGAAAATTTCTTCCTCCTGCAATCTTCTTCTTGATGTCCCGGAATTTTGCAAAAATTGCAATATCCTTTGCATCTTCCAAAATGCTTCCTTTTGCAAAAATTGCAAAATGGACTAGTGGTAGATTGCCCATTCCCTCCTTTCTTGAAATTGTTATGGTTACCCGAACGGAATTCTTGGGTAATCTTTTGGGCTACTTCCTTCCTTCTATTTTCTTCTCTTGTCCGTACTTGTTCGTCAGTCAGAGTATTGGCTAATTCCACCGCATCATCAATCGTGCGAGCTTTTGCAGCCTTGACGATATTACGGATTTCGGAAATCAATCCCCAAATATAACGAGAAATAAGTACCGGCTCTGGCGAAGCCAGTGTTGGTACCATCCTAGCATATTCGAAGAATGTCGTAGTATACCCTCGACAATCTACATCCACCATCCGATGGGTTAGAAACTTATTTGTCATTTGTTCCTTTTCATACTCGGGACAGAATTTTCTTTCTACAAAGCTCTTAAATTCTTCCCAATTCATAGAATATGCCATCCTTCTTCCTTTTGCTTGTAACACCGTATTCCACCATTCTAGCGCTACTTCTTTTAAAAGATTTGACGCGTACATGACCTGATCATCCTGAGCACATTTACTTATGGCAATTACTGCCTCGGTTTTCTCTAACCAACGCAGTGCCGCAGTCGCTCCTTCATTGCCTGCAAACTCAGTGGGTTTACAAGCAAGAAATTCTTTGTAAGTGCAACCAGGTGTTGCAGTTTTCCTTTTCTTAGGGAGCGGAGCTTGCCGTGGTTCATTATCATGATTAACATGATTATTGCCTCCGTTTACGCTATTACTGAAGTTATCTTCAGAAATACGTTTACTAGGAACGATTTGTTGCGGTTCGATTGGATTTTTAACAGCAGCAACGATTGCTGGAATAGCATTGGCTATCCCTTGGGCAACTATTTCTGGAATAGCGTTGGCTATCCCTTGAGCAACGATGTTTTCTATATCCTGCCTAGTCATAAATTGATTCCCCGATTGTTGCTCAGATTGATTAACCTCATTAGCTGGTTCATTATTAGTGTTTTCCATCTAATAACTAATTTATAGATAAATAATTAGTATAAAGGAAATAATCCTATGTCACAATTTAATTGCACATACTTACGTAAACGAATATACAAACACAATTGTAACTTTCTAAGATTTCCTTATATCATGCTTCTATATACACCAGTTTTATTATTTATTTTACACATACTGATTTTACTATTACTATTACACAACCATAGTTTCATAAATCCCCTATCCTTTGTCAGATGATATTCTAATAACGGCGTTCCTTCTCATCGTATTTCCAGGAGATCTGTCCCAAAATCTCTTGGATCCTATTCCCAGCATCTATTAATTCTTTACCAAAGTGGTGAAGTTCAACCATATTCTCGTTACTCATTGGTGGATTTGGTAAAGGTTCTGGTTTGAATTTAGGAAAAAACTTATAGGGATGGTTTTGTAACAGTATTTCATTATTTAACCATTCGTCTATTTGCCAGTGGATTGAAGGGTTTAGAATAGCTGGTTCTAAGTTTATTGGTAGTTGTGTTTCAAGAGAATGAATAAAATCATTTTCAATAGTATCATCGTTTGCTATTATAATATCTAGTTCTTCTTGAGATGGTAACCCCTCAATTTGCCTAGAACTTTCCCCAATTTCCATTTTCTTAGGCTTGGGTTTCTCGAGAGGTGAAGCGTTGAATTCTATAGGTTCTTCTATGTCTGGTATATACCTATTGAAATCTCTGGAAACCTCTATTCTTACTGGATAGAGATTTAAATTCTGAAGGGCATCAGACAAGTTACTCATGCTGTTTAGCAAAATACACACAATTACTAAATTAGAAATCATAACAAAATTTTATAGAAAAACTTTTAAATATTATTTCATGCTGGGTAACTACCCAAAATAACAGAAAATTAAAACACACTAAGGTTTACTTATTTATTTACTGGGTAAGATTTCTAGACTGTAGGTAATTCGATTGCTAAAACTTTGAGTCAAATTATTTTAAAGATTTGTATTTATTGCTACGGTGGCTAGCATATAGAAATCTGCCCATACTGTACACAATTAGTCAGATAATAAAACATGTTTTCACATAATGGCAATTAAATTTCCTAAGTATCTCTCAATTACTTTAATAGGCTAAAATCAATAGTAAGCTTAAATCAGTGGCTCTGATACCACCTTTTCCTGTCACGGCCCATGGCCCCGGTTTGACCCGGTCCAGAGCCGCGAGGCAGGAAATCCGATGGTATCTAATTTAGTGACAGCGGAAGTCTTTTTAAACAGGATCGATTATTATTAAAACTGCTTGTTTTTATATATTATAGGGATAGGATTAGGTTCAAACGTGAACAAAATCCCAGGAGTGAACTGCGTGAACTGATCTGGGCCCTTGATTTTTATGGTCTTGAGATTAAAAAGTGAGTGGCATGATGGTAATTATTTGGTTAATTTTTTCCATTTAATTAAATACAAAAAGGGTATATGTGTAATTTCAATCTTAAATTGATTGCATAAATCTCTCACAAATCAAGTAATCAATTATCCTCTTAAATTGATTGCATAAATCTCTCACAAATCAAATCAAGGATTAGGAAAGATGTAACTTAATTCAATTATTAAAATAATTATTTATTTAAATGCGATATACACATGTGTATTCTGATTTTGCCCTCTTTTTAATACGATGTACACATGTTTATATCGTCTATTTTTGTGATGTCTCAGAATTTTTTTTGTATTAAATGTTGATGTACACCTGTGAATTACTATACACATATGTACGATGCTAAGTACACATATATACTGTTCTATTTATATCCAAGTACACATGTGTATACCATTGAAATATGAAGGTTACGTGGATTTTAAAAATCAAAATTTGAATTCTAGTGATGAAATCTGAAATAAAAATTAAAATTGAAATCGAAATCTGGTGATTTGTTGTTTGTTTTGATAATTATCTTATTAATAAATAAACATAATATGGATAATGAATTTAAATTAGGAAAGATGTAACTTAATTTAATTATTAAAATAATGATTTAAATCTAATTTTTTATATAATTACAATCCTACCCTTAACAACTAAAAAGGAAATCAAGGGTCCATATATGTTCACGCAGTTCACTCTTGGGAGGTTGTTCACGCTGGAACCCTACCCTATAGGGATAAATCCCATAATTTACAATAAAGTAATTTCACTGGGAAATCTTTATTTCTCA
>JARYGA010040878.1:0-44603 GCA_030545235.1 Helianthus tuberosus | reverse complement strand
ATTGTTGGGATCTGAGACATGAATTCTTGCAGCCAACAAACCCTTGATGTCGGCTGAGGTTGTCTTTATAGTCCCATCATGTTGGATCGCATACTTGAATGAATCCTTCATTCATTTACTGTGCATTCAAATTTAGGGTATGATGGTTGGGCTTGGGTTTCATGTTGGGCCAAACAATACTCAGGGTGTACGACCCAATTGATGTTATGTATTAACAAGGGGTATAATTCTCATAATCATGCAAACAATAAATAAATAAAATAGAGTGATAATTTTAGAATTTCTAATTTAATAATTTACATGATCGTTTTGTACAATGAGTTTGTGCGGGAAAAACCCGAAGTGTCGTAGATTTAAACCTCTGTTGACTTACCAAGCATCTGTTCAGGTACAATTCAACATCAACATAATCTAAATCAAACTCAAAGACAATTTCACATCTACATCAATATCGATCTGCAATCCTCAGATGATATTAAAAACTATATAATAACACTTATGCTTGCTAAAATAAGTAAAAGTAAAATGCGACAACAAAGATTAATAGGATTAATTTTATTTATTTATTTATGACATTAAAAGAACAACAATTACATCGAGGAGTGAACAACGAAACTTTAAAATCTAACAATAACACCCAGAAATTTAAGAATCTAATAGCAAGAATAAAGAAATTTTAGCTTCAACTCCATTGAGTGCTGAACCTCTCGATGTATATCCTTGAGCATCGCCATGAACTCCACGTCTCTATCACCGCACTCTATATTACTGACAACACAAAGGTTACGAACGAAAGTCAAAGGCATCGCCATCAGGTTTTTGGAAACCTGGTCTCTCGTGAACAGACCAAGATGCAGTCCATCAAAACATCTCTTTAGCTCTTGAAGAGTAGCCCTATTATCATATACTTGATCCTCAACTTGCTTGATAAAGTGTTGCTTAAATCATTAGACTCTGCAGAAGTGTATGACGACATTTTAAGTTGTATATTACTCAAGTGATGTGAAAGAAGGATATGTTGGTAGTAAAATGTGATGAAACAGGTGAACTGGCAATGATATTATATAGTGAAATATCTAACGGCCCAAAGATCAGATTTAATTTCACTATACATTTAATAATTTAGGAGGGAAAAATGTGTACATTTAATAATTTAGGAGGGAAAAATGTGTACATTTAATATAAACATATAAATTTATATTTAAAAACAGCAGCCCTTTAATGCAAAACCTTTCAAAAATAAGTTTTCATGGGAAAACTATAAAATTAAATATCAAGAAACCGAAAGGACAAATTTTAAACCTTCAAAAAACAAAACAGGTTATCAAAATTACAATTAACCTCTTTTTTACCATAAAGATGCATTTTAAACACTATAAAAGACTGATGATTAGTTTGATTCAAAACATCAACAATTGTCTTTTAAAAAACGGTCAGTCAAAAAACAAATCAAAATCAACAACACCAACAATACTCTAGATGGCAAACAGATACTTCTACCACTTGTCGGACACCAACGATGTTAAAATGCAATTCTCTAGATGGTCGCTCGAAGAAAACAGAGTTGATGAAGAACTAAACAGAAAAATCGACATCATCAGTGATAATAATTACAAGAAAACCTGGAGCAGCATCGGATTGCTTGATGAAGTCCTCAACTCTCCTACATCAGACTTCAACAACAATGCAGAAGAGTTTATCACACAGATGCTGAAACAGGATCAGAAAATTTGCGACATGCTATCCGTTCTGCAAAACAAAAGAAAGAATGAAATTGCATAGAAGAAGGTGGGAGTCTACGAAATCCTAGCAAGTGTTAATTGTAGCGTGTAATATTTTATGTATATTTAAGTGTTTAATCTTTGTTTGTATTTAATTTAATACTATCAATATCTATATTAACATATTCTAAAATCATTCTGGCTCCACAGATGCTTCTACCACTGGTCGCTCGAAGAAAACAGAGCTGAAATATATCAACACTTTAAATAAAAATTATTAACATTATCAACAGTTTAAAAAATCCACAAACCTAAAATAACCCGCAGACGATTGTATGAATTTCAAACAACTCTGATTAGGCTGAAATATAAAGCGAGAATTAGAGTAGATCAGTTCAAAATTTAAAATTACAAAAAACATACTTTCAACGATGGCGGAACAATGATGTTGGAACAATTATGTAAAGTACAAAGATATGTAATCGGAGATTAACCGGCTGAATATGGGATTCTGCATTTAAGAGAGAGAGAGAGAGATTGTTCGCGGATATGAGTGAGAAAGATGAATTGAAACTTGAATGTGGAGCCAGAATCATGTATGTTATATATGTATATGTGTATGGTTTGAATTTTGAATCCAGAGCCAGAATTTTGAATCTAGGCAGAGATTTTGATGTCAGAGGTTTGAATTTCATATGCATGAATACATCAATATGGGCAGAGGTTTGATGGCAGATCTTTAAATAGATTTTAAAGTGATTTTATATATTCTGATTTATGATGCAATAATGACATAAAAAATGTATTGTTAGACTGCCTCTATGGCTGCCACATCAGCTTTTTTTATATCAGGGCATTTCCTTCTTTTATAGATAGTATGATTTGACCAAAATGCTGCTGGCGGAGAGTTGAATAGGTCGGGGACCTCTTGAATGTCATATATGTTGAAAAAAATGAATGATTGGGGGAACTCCACCTTGAATGTCATATATGTTGAAAAAAGAAATGATTAGGGGAACTCCACGTTTTCAATCAAGTGAATGGGATGTTATGCATTTTCACATTGAGGGTGGCCGGGGTGTAAGCCGTGGGTCCACTCTCAACACCTAATTAGAGGTATGTAGCTCATGTGGTCCGAATTGAACCCATGAAACCCGCGTCTACCGGCAAGCGGGTTCCCGAGCTACCCGAAGCCTGCGTCGTCTTCCATCACAAACACGCACAACCTTTATTTAGTGACTAGTCTATGAATTCTCTTTCCGATGTTGATACTCGATTGACTAGCGGCACGATACCCGATCGGGTATAGGTACCCGGATTTGGGTTATCGACTACGCCATGCCCAAACCCAAGACCTCCCTCTCTCAAAGTGTTTAAAGACTTTGCCTTTGCCAATTGATCACCACTCCATTGGTTGTATACAAAAGTAATCTATCTCTTATATTAAAGCAAAATAATGTTGACTATTTGACTTTGATGTGGCATGGCTATTTAGGCAGAGAATTGGTGTTTGAGCGGCAAAATGGATTTCCTCTGTTCTCCTTCACTTCTGATGGGCGGCAAAAAGGCTTTTCCTCCATTTTCCTTCAATTGTGAAACCGCTTATGTGTTCTTTATATGGAAACACCAATCAATCATCAATCCCTTCAAAATTTTCTACAAAATTATGAATCCGTTTCCATTATTATCGCTTCAATATCTTCTCCTTCATGGCGCTTTCTTCTTCCTTCTGCTTGAACCCTATCTTTTTCCTTCACGGTGCTTTCCTTCTGCTTGAACCTCTACAATCTGAAGAAAGCAACAACAGAGAGGATGGTCGATCTATGTATCGATTCGTGGTTTTGTTTGCCCTAAATCTCTTCTATATGATTGAAAGCAAGCATCAAAACCCTAGCACTCATCAACGTTTTGTTCTGAATGAAAAAATTGATCAGGTTTGAGATCCTTCTCTAATTGCGAAGCATTGATACGACTCCATCATACATCGATTTTGTCTTCATTATAACTATGCATCTTTCTCTTTTGAGTTCACTTATTTGACCCATTAACCCAAACACGAACATGTATTGTTTGACAACAACAATAGCAGACCAAACATCCTTCATCACTTCTTTCATGGTGAAAAGGGAACACCTTTTGCTGATGACCAGGTCATCAGCAACAGGTTGACTTGGTGGGAGCAATTCTAATTTACTCAACACCAGATCAAAATAATCAAAATAATGTGCTCCGATTTTGGTGTTGCATTTGTAGTATTGATTTTTAGGTTATGTTCTTCATCAGTTATTGTTTTTTTTTATAGCGCAATCAGAGCATAGGTATTGATTTTTAGGTTATGTTCTTCATCAAATGGGGTTTTTTGATAGCACAATCAGAGCGTAGGTTTATTTGAATTTTAATCTTTAGCATGTCAAATGGTTTTGTTAAATGCTTCATCTTTATCTGTAGATGCATTTCAATATCATTAACAAGCCTCAGCATAGCGTTTAAAGTTTAAATAAATTAATGTTTTGCAGTACTCAGTTTTTGGTTCCATTTTGACAATTGGAGCAATGGTAGGGACATTTGTGCATGGTAAAATAGCAGATCGACTTGGGCGAAGAATGGTAGATGCTACTTAATACTATTACCATGTTTTCATTTGGTTGCCTCTCTCACTATTTGATTGATGATATACATACAGACTATGGGACTTTCTAAAATGTTATGTCTTTTAGGGTGGTTAGCAATTATATATTCACATGCAATTCTTCTCCTCACTCATCTCTTTTTAAGACTACTTTTCCAAAATTTGATTCATCTTATTGCAGGTTTCTTGGTTGCTTGATGCTGGACCACTGTTGATCGGATATGGAATTGAGGTTCTCTCTTATGTGGCACTTGGAAATTCTTCTTCATTCTGTTACTGTTACACCAAACTTTCTGATTCTTTGGCTCTGATTAATAAAACAGGTACCCGTTTACATAGCAGAAATATCACCTCAAAACCTTCGCGGAGCTTTTACCACTGTTAATAAGGTATATAGCATTTTTTATGTGGTTCATTCTTATAGGTCAGATCAAGTGTTGACAAATGCGTTGAGCACCGCTACAGCTGATGATATGTGTTGGAGTATCTGTAATGTGGCTTATTGGAACATTCATTCCTGGCGCACCCTAGCTCTAATTGGTAAAGTTGTTCAGATTTCTACCAATCTTGAAGATATACCAATTTGATAATTTGTGGAGTTGGCAAAATGGGCTGGCTACAAGTGATTGTTATGTCAAAATATTGTTACATTATTTCAGTAATATGCATTAAAAATAGACTTTCCGTTCCCTTTTTACCTACTTTTTTATTTTATTTTACCCATTAGAGGTAAACATAACCCGAATTGACCCAAATGGGTTGAAGCAACTCTTTATTTAGTATGTGCTTTCAGGAATCATTCCGTGTCTACTACAGGTTATAGGCATGTTCTTCATATCTGAATCTCCTAGATGGCTGGTGAGTTAGTTGCCAAGTTGTTAATGTTTGCACTTTTCATTTTCCTTTTCTTCTCTATTACAATGCAAATGAACACTGGCATTTCATTATATGTCTTCGTCACTCATACTTATGCATATCAATGTTTTACCATGTGAGTTCTGATATTAGAATTCTACAGGCAAAAATTGGTCTGTGGGAAGACTGCGAGTCTGCACTTCACAGGCTTAGGGGAAAGAATGCAAAAATCTTTGAAGAAGCAGCTGAAATCAGAGTAACCCAAATCATTTCACTTGAATTCCACTTTTTTAATAATGTGCTACTATATTAATTATGAATTATGATGAAAATGGCATGGTCATGGATATTCAGGATTATACCAAAACACTTCACCAGCTGTCAGAAACTAGAGTCTTTGATTTATTCCAACCGACATATGCTAAATATCTTATTGTGAGTCTTATATCATTCACTATCTCAGTTTTTACGGTGTTCGGTTGATATGATTCATATGTTAATAATTGTTTCATAGGTTGGAGTTGGACTTATGGTATTGCAGCAATTTGGAGGCGTGAACGCAATTGTATTTTACGTGGATTCTATCTTCATTTCTGCTGGTAATAGTTATTAAAATGTCAGAAGTGCCCTGAACCCGAGAAGTTGTTTTTTTGGCTGCATTACATTAGTTAGTTGTACGGTTTTTTCATTTCAGTTTTGCTTTGAGTTTTTGTCGTGTTTCAAGGGATAAGATTATAGAGGGGACTGTGATACCCGTATTAATGTTTTCGTTTCGCGGTGTGTGGTTATTTTCTTTTTTGGGGCTGCATCTTCACACTATGTTGGTATATCTTCATGGATTAGCAGTGTTTAGAATGAAATGTTGTTTCAGATATGGGTGGGGGTCTTTGGGTTTATCGACTTGGTGTGAGTGGGCATTTGGCACCTCTCTAGAGTCTTGATTTAGAATCATTTTATTTTGGGGTTGAGCAGAGACATAGCTCTTATTCTTTTATTCTATGGTTATTTGTCATTTTGTGTGAATGATAGTGTTTTTTGGGTTTTGGATCTGCTTGAGCATCGTTTGTACTTTGTTTCAGTTACGTATAAGTTTTGATTTCAGTTATTTATAAACAACTGAGGAACACGAAGATAAAGTAAGAGTTGATGAGTCTTCTAAGCCATCTGACGATTGAGTATTATATGCATATTGATTAACTATTTTTGTTTTTTTATCAAATGTCGACACTAACGTCGTTAGATAACATTCTATATTTTTATATTGGTGAGAGATTTCAATATTCACAATGTGTGGATGTAGTTCACTTTCTTGCTGACCTGTTCCTATATCTTTATATAGATGTTTGCCGTTAAAAAAACTAACACGGTTTGATTTGGAAGTTTTGCAGTGAGAAACATCACCTTCAAGTAGCGGCTGCAGAGAAGATCGACCAGCTCATGCAAGACGCAAATCACTCACAGATTTGGTCTATTTGTGGCACGCATATAAGATAAACTCCATTAGTTACCATCTGATTTGGATCCAATGCTATAATGTTATCTGGAGGCCTACTACTATATGAATGCACCATGGGTTTTTCAAAAATGGGGTTAGGGTGAAGCTGGAGGTCTTCAAAACATAGGGCAAGGTAACGTCAAACGAAGATGCGAGAGAGATTGTAGCCAGACTAGAGTTGACCAACTTCTTCTTGCACTAGGACATTTCACAGCTGCAAGGTATACATGATGACATGAGTTTCGCTCAAAACTTTCTAAAGAAGAGTCTGTTATCCTTTTTCCAGGTAAGCTGGTTGTGTTTTTAAAATCTAATCCATGTGAGTCTAAAAGTCAAGTCTGCCTCATTTTGATAGAGATGTCTATTGCAAGTGTTGAATGTGTTTCTAACTAGAAGTTGTTTAAGAGTTGATGTTATTTTGCAGGGTTTGTTTTGAGAATGAAGAATTGGGTACGTGTAACATTTGGAATCGAGCCATCGGTTGATGAAGACGGGCTTGAAAGGATTAAAGCATCTTGCCTGAGGCATGCAAGCAAGTGCTAAGTTGTTGTGCTTTCTCTACTCAACAGAGGCTAAGTGTTGAGTTGTCACTAAAAACAATTTGGACTGCAAAAGTCATATATTCATCACCAAAAAACAGGTAACAGCAAGATGTTGAATACCATTACATTCTATCAGTTCCCCATATATTTATTTATACAAAAACACTAGCTGAAAGCGCCAACAAGTGTTTGATGTCTTGATATTGGCCATATGACTTTCTTCACTCTTACACCTTTTTTATATAATAAATAACAAGCTGGAGCTATGGAAACTTACACATTATAATGCATTAGGTACAATAGGATAAAGCATACATAATTCTTCTAAAAAGATATGTCTGTAACTGACATGTCTGACCCATTCATGTTTAACCAAGTGTTATTCGATAGCTTTGTTGAAACAAAGGTGGTTATTAATTTTTAATTATGCCCACATATATGTATTTTTAATTCACACACACAGGCTTTTGGAGGGTAATAATCATATATCACCATTCACATGGAAAACCCAATTAAGAAACACAACCACAATGATATATGCACTTTGTTATTGAGTCGTTGGCTTATTATCACCTTTTTATAGGGTTTAAACATCACTTCATTTTGTCCATGCTAGCTGTGTTGGCTCAGCAGCTCCGCCTCTACAAGTTGCCGGTGCTTGATACCATTAAAGGCTTCTCTCTTTTTCGAGTAGATTGTACTGAAACTGTTTGTGATCAACCACCGGAAAAGTTCAATCCCAATGATGGCGATGGTCTCTGCATGATTTTTACTAAAAGTTCTTATGAGCTTTCTTCTCATCCAGGTATTTATTTGATGTATTTTGACTTTAGAGATTTAATTTCTGAATTTTGACTTGATCTTGCCTTTTGACTCTGCACAATCAATTTTTTTGTTAAGAAACCTCTTGATATGTCTGAAAGATAATAATTTTAAACTCCTTGCCGCCATTAAATAGATTTCTATCATGTAATTGCAGTCTGATATGAACCAAGCCATGAGGAAACGTCCTCGAACGTTATTCAACTAGAGCATGGCAGTTATCTGTGTCTTCTCTACCTTCCAACATTGACAATGTGAATGAGAAAGTACTTAATTTGAACCAATGCAATTCAAGGGCTTCATACACTAACCTTCCTTAGGCTGAGAAAAAAAATAATCAGTTTATATTATTTCTTTTACTTTAGTTTTAGGTAGCTACAAGTCAATTATATGGAGATCTACAAGTCATCTAGGATTGGAATTGATCGATAAACTGCATATTCCTCATAGTGAGAGAAACATGTATTTAGTTCTTATACACTAACCTTGCTAATGGCGAGAAAATATAATCATTTTTTTATTATTTCTTTTGCTTTTGTTTTAGGCAACTGTATATTGTATGAATATCTACAGGTCATTTAGGAGTGGATATTGGATATTGATCGATAAACTACATATTACTCATAGTGAGACAAACATGTATTCTGCTCTTATAGTTTTGCCTGAAACATTTGATAATTGAGGTAAGTCATTTCATTATTTTATTTCAGTCGTTTGGATGCAAGATAACTCATGTTTTGGTAAGGAGATATTATTTAGGGATGAGCTCGGTACCAACTGGTACGGGTACCAAAAATACTCGGTACGGTACGGTTCGGTACCGGCACAGACCGGTATTTGATGGTCAAAACCGGTAAATACTGGTATCAAACTGGTACCGAAAACACCCAATGTCAGTACCAAAAATATTTCGGTTCAGGAAATTCGGTACCAGTAAGAATTGCCTTTCCTTATCCATATAATTACACTAAAAATCAATACTTTTTCTCTCTCCAGTTCAATAAGATAATATTTTTAATACCTTTATCATTACATTTCCTTTCTCCTCCACTCACAACCACTTTCAAAAATATTTAAAAAATTATAAGGGATGAACAGTGTTCCTGTATATTTACAAATGAACAGTAACATTTTCTCTCTCCTTCACTCACAACCACTCACAACCATTCCTTATAACATAACTAACTCACTCGCACAAATATAAGAAATCCTTTGTGAATGCTCTAATGGTTTCGAACCGATACCCGGTACGATTTGCTCATCCCTACAATAGATAATAATATTATCTACTGTATTATGATACTTGCAGTTTAGTTCGGCAGTAGTTCATCATGTCGGAATTCATTGATATATATTCTTTCACATGTTACATTTCAAGTGTAGATGTTGGTTGCATCAAGAGACTGCTAAACAAATACTTAAATTTGCAGGAAGGTCTTGCTACACTTTTTGGAAATGGTTATCAACATGTGTTGTGATTATTAGTGCTTAGGTTACTTCATCTATTTTTGCAAGGTGATCTTTATGTACTGTTTACTGACAATATAAGCAAGTTATATAGAAGATAATGTATACCATCAATTATATAAGACCAAATTATTTGAACCTTAATATATTTATCACATCTTATACCACACAAGAACCAAAGTTTAAAAACGGCTTTTGATATTGCCCCTGCTGATCCATCTGTAGACCTGAATTGTGTAAACACGCAACTTTATTATTTTCATTAAGAAAACCATTTGTGTTTTCGGAAGCACTACCTTTATACCTACACATTGACACCAGCCCCACAATCTCCCCTTACCAAAATCTCCTAAACTTGCATTATAAGACCTAAACTAGCGTTATGTCCGATGAGTACGAGGCCCTAATAGAAATTAAAACACGGGAGTTGGTGCCTCGACCTCATTTCAAAATTTTGTGTAAAAGCTTATAAATAATATAATTGACATTGTGTAACTCGTGTAGCACACGAGTACTATTATATGTGGGCCATGTGAATTTGTCAATTATCTTTTCTTATTTGTAGGATCAGGTTGTTTGACTTTGACCATATAAGTTAAATATATTAATTTTGATTATTTATTTATTAGGGATGATAATTGATGTTTTTTTTCACTTTTTCCCAGATGGTGCATCCCGAGACCTGCCTTGGGGCGCGTTACATGAAGTTATCATGGGCGGAGTTGGTGAAAGTCAGCTCTTTATCTAACCAGAACCGTCAGTTTAAGGCTTGATGGGTCATCCACCATTATGGCATTATGGACCGCAGGGACATGGCCAAAAGATTTCCCGCACCGGTGAGAATATTATAATTAAACAATATCCATTACGTCTTAAAACAATCTTTCAAAGACATGGATCTCACCTGAATTTTTAATATTCCAGGAGTGATATTTTTCATAAGAGTTGTTGGGCTTGAGATCAAATTGAGAGATGCTTACACCGTCATTTTCTATGAAAGCGATTGGAATCCAACATTAGATTTACAAACAATGGACAACTCTCATTGGTTGGGTAACATAGTCAATTATACACAGTTACGTATAGATACATGAGCCGATATTTTGTCAAGTTAGATACATGAGCGGTGAGCCGATATTTTGTCAAGTTAGAGATGTTGCTCCAAACAATGTAAACTTCGATATCAATAATTAGAAGCAAAACGTAGTTAGGGGCTTCACATTTGGGAATGGGAGGTTTTAATGTGAATTCAACATTGTATTCCATAGAATGTAGTTCAAAAGATCTAATATTTCATACTTATATGTATTTTTAATTGTATTTCAAATTTTCCATTAATTCATGTAACATGTCAGTTTGTTTGTATATGCTTTATTTATACATTTTTTATTAACATAAATTAAATTTTCCAGCCTGTAAAGTTCATCAAAAGCCACGTCCATCTCTAAATAACATTGCCACCACTGCTGTGCTACCATTTTTAAATAACCTTAAAAGGTGGCAAGACAGGTAGGTAGTCGGAGTAACGGGTCAACTTGAGTTTGGGTTCAAAATTGAAATGTGTTATTTATTTAGTGGGCTCAAGTGAAATGTTGGTTGGGTTGTTCCTCTTTAATCCCTTTTGTCTATATTATATCTTTTATATGCATAATTAACACTTTAAATAATAATACTACAATTATAATAAAAATCTCACTGTAACTTACCACGGGTTTGACATGCTATACCCATCTGGCCTGCTTTCCTTTTGGTAACTTTTTATATGATACGTGTGAAATAAAACACAACCTTAATGACACTTAATGAATTTTTGGGGTCTAATAAATTGTCATTTAAATCCATAATATTAATCAAAGATGAGTAGTAGTTAACTTATTTTCTTTCTTTTGTGGCTACTCAAATGCTGAATTGGCCACTTTAACCCGATTTAAGCTTTATTCTTGACTATCGAAACTAGGTAGGTATTTCTGAGATTAATTCTCAACCCCAATAACTAGGTGTTTATTGCAAAACTTTGAAAGTTTTTTTTTAAAGAATACAGTTTACAGGTTGTTATTGTCGATTTTATTTGAGAACAACCAGGAAAGAAAGTTACATGTGATTGAAGTAGCATTTGATTATTAACATCACTTTGTTTTTTATGTTTCAGTTATTGTGTCCTGTTAGATGTCAATCAGGAAGATTTCAAGTCTGGCTTGGAGGCTCTTCTAAAGGTAAAACCAACTAGAGTCTAGGGCTATTTTGTTTGGTGCTTGAATTGTTAACCCACTATTGTAAACGATTTTCTTTTAAGTTATAATAATGCTATAAACATTTGATTCAAATCATTATACACCATGTATTTGTCTTCGTATATTAGCAAAAGGGTGGTAAAAATACCTTTTTTCAGGAGGAGGCAGACGACAGACACGATTAGAATAGTTGAAACACTCACTGTAGATGGAAGGAGTAGAGGTAGGCCGAAAATGACTTGGGAGGAGCGGATTAGGCAAGATTTGCAAGCTTTGCACCTCTCCGTTGATTCAGCGACCAAGGTGTTGGTGGGTAAGTTCATTTAGTCCAAAAAGCTTTATTTCCACACTCAATATAGATTGAAGAATATAGAATACGGAGGTGGCAAGATGGCCGGGTTGAAAAGAGCCATTCCAGGTCGGTTGAAGAAATCTTTAATGATTTGTGATTTTTTCTCAGTATTTCAATTATTCAGTGTACTCTAATATTTGCGTTGGTAGTTTAACATTTATATAATTAAAATATTTGTGTCAACATTGTTAAAGGATATATATTTTTTTGAAAGCCACCCGTGTAATACACGGGTACTTAGACTAGTTACATGTATATATATCTTCGTTGTTTTTGTTCTTAAAAGCCTTTTATTCCGGATCTATTGTAATTTTTGAGATTTTTTTAAATAAGAAAATCAATTATTATTATTATTAATATTATTATTATTATTATTATTATCATTATCATTATCATTATCATTTGTATAAAGATGAACAGGAACACGAAAAACTCCAAATTTATTATTAAAATTATATGAATATCGTAAATAGCTCCATGCATTTATAGTCTATTGTTTTACATTTAATAATTGTCTATACTTATTAATTCTTAACTGTCGGTGCAATAGTGAACTTTGTCCCATTTAAGATTTGCCACTCAATATTTGGTTCTCTAGTGATTTTTGGTTTTGGCAATAGTGAACTTTGTCCCATTTAAGATTTGCCACTCAATATTTGGTTCTCTAGTGATTTTTGGTTTTGACCATTGACTTTCAATTTTTTGAACTTTAAGTAGATAGAGAGAGTAAAAGGATAATAGATCGTCGGAGACACGAAGGGGCGGCGATGGTAGGGTTTTCGAGGAAGGCAAGGAAAGGCAGAGTACGTTGGTCGATGGGGTTCGGAAGCGGAGATTTTGAGGCGTTGCTGCTATTGCTGAACGGTAATCGCTTCAACTCGAGCCGACGCCGTTACTCCCCTTGCCGGAAACCCAGATCTGTTTAGTTGCTACATATTTGATTGACACGCACACATGCAGCCATCGATCGGTTCAGCGTTAAATCTCTGTCTCCCGAATTCTCCTCTGTGGTTGTGCCTCGGGTTTAGACTTAGGGCTGTCCAAAAAGCTCGCGGCTCGGAGCTCGCTCGGATTTAGCTCAAAAAAAGCTCGCTCGATATTGCTCGGTTTGAAAGTAAGCCGAGCCGGCTCGGCACGGTTAGAAAGTGAGCCTAGCTCGGCTCGGCTCGTGACGAGCCAAATTGGCTCGGTTTGGCTCGCTTGGTAGCTCGGCTTGGCTTAGCTCGAATTATTTTACTTATATTATATTTTATTTTTATTTACATATAATATATTACAAAAAAATGTGATTATTATTTACATGTATTTAGGCTTGTAGTTTGATATCTATGATACATTTAAAGGTTGATTGTCGTGCTAATGAACAAATATTGTATTTACTTGAAATATTAAACTTATTTTGCGTTGTTGAACGTGATTTTGGCCTGTAATGTATTAGGTTGAACTTATTTTGAATATATTCTTTTGAAATATTGAATAATATTTTAGAATACTTAATTTTGAGAGCTACATATTAACTTTTATTTTTAAAATCGTGCCAAACCAAACCGAGCCGAGCCAGCTTGGTTTAAAACCAAGCCGAGCCCGATCTTAGATTTTCAGCTCGGTTTCAAATCCGAGCCGAGCCAAGCCACCTCGGTTTATAATCGAGCCGAGGCCGAGCTTGCCCTACTCGGCTCGGCTCGGCTCATTTAGTACCACACATATATTGATAATGGAATCGTCGAAAAAATAGTAGGTTTGTAATACTTTGTAGGAGACGAAAGGGTTTTCTTAAGCGTGAAAGATAAAAGAAAAAAAAACGTTGCAGGCGAGATGAAGGTAAAAACCAGTTTAATGAATTAAATTTGGTGTGGATATTAAGAAAGGTTTGAAAACTCAAGGAACATAAAATAAAATTTAGAAGTCCATGGCTCAACCAAATTGAAAGTAGATTTGAAATCTGAATGTAGTGGCCAAAGTGAGCTAAATAGTATTGTATTTATGTGTTTGAAAGTAAGCTAACTACGAGTAAAAATAAAATCAGACTACGTTCGTTGTCTTATTAAAACATCATTCATTATGGCTAAAGTTAAATACAACTTAGGATAATGTCAAGTATGCATGAAAAACGCTAAGAAAAAGAGTCGTATATGGAAATTAAAGATGAAACTTTAATTTATTTTGTTTTATAAAGAAAATACATGAGTGTTGGTATTGTGGAGTACCCTGACCAACCAAAGCGACTCATACTGAAAAATTGTTTTCGATCAATCTAAATTACGTGTTGATACAGAAACGAAACAAACCGATACCGATTAAATTCTCACCGCATACTCTGAAGAATCTCCAGGCGCGTTGCGCCGATTTTGGTACCACTAGTTTATATTCATCAATTGTATCATATTTTCAAAAGCGAAGGACTTGTGAGATATTTTAAAACCCTCCAAGATATTTTGTAAATGACTTTTGTTGTTTCTTAGACGCTCATTACCGAGAGAAAAGAAGCATTTGCTTTTACCATTTTAGTCGCTATGTTTCAAATAATGTTGATATAATATACTAGGTTTACAAATTTAAATTGGTTTGTTTTACTAAACTAACTGTGTTTTGTTTTACTAAATTAATTTTGTTTCTTAATTAGTTGAAATTATATGTATAAGTAACTGTGTTTTCATTTGAACCATCCCCTATTTACTTAAATATTTATATAGTTTTATAATGATTATCTAAATACGTATACCGTCTCTTATGCCCTTAAAGTACCTACAATTTCATTATGATTGTATTCAAATTCAACAAAAAAACATGTTGAATAACTAAATACGATAATTACATATCAATCGAAGATTACAATATATTACTAACACCGGTAATGGTAATGCTAAGCGCTCGTGTAAGGTTTGATGATCTAGTCTCACACTCTCATTTTTAACGTCTAACTCACACTCCCTTATAACTATTTCTATATACATATTTGCTCACAACAGGATTTGAACTCTCAATACCTTGATAGGTGACATCACCATCGGCTATACTCCTTTCTAATCGGGTCTGTTTAAATATGAGTTTGTTGTTAAAAAAATTTAACGTCTTACTCACACATCTTCTAATGCTAGTTGTAAATCTACACTATTTGTTCTCAATTAGATTTAAATACTTAGGAGAAACATATTTTTATACACCTACTTACAAACTCTTTGCTAAATTAAATTGACATCATATTTTATATAGAAATGACATATTCAATATGTCATTGCAAATCTTATCCATTGGTCAAATTTCCTTATAAATAACCAAGGAAAAATGAAAGCCAATAACAACATACAAACACCAATACAAAAGTAACATGGGACTCATAGATGATAAGCAAAAGCACTTTGTTTTGGTCCATGGTGCATGCCATGGAGCCTGGTGCTGGTTCAAGCTCAAACCCCTTCTGGAGGCCGCGGGCCATCGCGTCTCCGCCTTTGACCTTCGCGCCTCTGGCACGAATACCGAGGTAATACAACACGTTACCACACTTTCCGACTACACTAAGCCATTGCTCGAATTCATGGCCGCGGTTCCGCCAGAGGAGAAGGTGGTGTTGGTTGGCCATAGTTTAGGCGGTATGAACATCGCTCTTGCTATGGAAAAGTTCCCCGAAAAAGTGTCGGTCGCGATCTTTCTCACTGCCTTCATGCCGGACTATGTACATAAGCTTTCTTATGTGTTAGACCAGGTTATAAGTGTTAATTGATTATTTTTTTAATAGTTAACTGTTTATCATATAAGCTTATTCTATTTAACTATTGGTTTAGAAGTATAATGAAAAATCATCGGCAGAAGACTGGTTGGACACACAATTCTTGCCTTACAACGCTGAAATTGACTCAGAAATGTCAATGTTTTTCGGCCCAAAATTTATGTCATCCAGCCTCTGTCAACTTTGCTCCGAGCAGGTTATATGATACAAACAAATATATTTTCTTATGTTTCACAGTAAAGTCCGTAAACACATTTCATATATTAGAGTATATAAACATTCATATATTAGAGTTGATAAAGTCTCTAAACAATAAGGGTATAACCTGGGTTGTCCTTGTTCGGTTGTTTGGCTATTATTTACATTCTGTTATTTCCATTCTTGTATTCATGACCAACCGGTTAGTTAACTAAGTTAACTAACTTGTGCTTTGGTGAACTATAACAAGGTGTATACCTCCATGCATGACTTCTATGAACTCTATGAACATTCTGGACTAATATTATACTAAACTATAACTAAATAACCTAACTGGACACACGAACATAACTAATTGATAGTTAAAACGTTTAAATGAGGATCAGTCACCAAACAGTCCCTCTCGCGCGAAAGGGTGGTCTTACTCGCACGAAAGGCCTGCCGTGCCAACTGTACTTTCGCCCGAACAGTTTGTGTTACAGTTTTCCCGTTTTTCTGTTTCCACGTTCCTTGTTACTGATTCTGTCGGGCAGACCAGGACCCGTAAAATTACAGAAACTCAGTGTCGTGACAAGTGCCTGGACAGGATATATTTTCTGTTCTAATCATACTTTCATACTCTATACTTACGTTCTATAAAGTTCCAAATCCAACCACTCCATAAACTCCAAACGACCATACACCTTCGTTTCCTCATCCTCAAACAACTCGTCACTCACGGATAATCGGAAAGCCTTTGCAAACTTGTGAGTATACTCGACACCCTTTTTCGTTTACACTTTTGGGTGCAACATGTTTATATTATACAAACTTACACAAACACACATTCTTTATGCAATTACACAACAATCTAATACATGCATGCTAATATGTTATACTTGATTTGTTATTCTGGGGTTATACTTTTTGTGATAAACTTGTCATTAACTTCGTACGAGCCTACCCTTAACATGTATAGCGCTATAGGAGTAACGCACCGCCCGTATTCTTAAGGTCATGTTAAGTCATTCATTCATACTTGCGATAATCTTTGGGTTGACTTGTTTATTCACATGCAAGTAATGGGTTAATCTTGTTAACTAAGTTTGTCATGTGGATTGTTCGGTTCAGTTTTATATACTTATATGCTAGTACTCAAAACTTGTATACTCGCCAATACTTTTGTATTGAACTATACTTTAAAACATGTTGCAGGATTTTGATGATGATGATGATGATGCACGGAATCTAGTAGGATCCCTAGAAATGCACTTTAAACTTTAATACTTAATGTATTGTAATTCATTTTGTTTCAACTTGTTGTATTCTATTTCAAACAAGGTAACTGATGTTAGCAATGAAATGGAATTTGTTATTAAATACTTGTCACAACTCAGTGTTATGAAGTCTAAAGCAATCTCGTTTTCGTCTCACTCCGATGTTTCCGCTATCGGTTGGGGTGTGACACGGTGTTACTATTCTCTAGCTTTCCAAACTTTTCAAAGCACATTATTAAACAAACAATAATATAGCAATAAACAATAATAAGAATATTTTAACGCAGGTCTTTAATTTTCACAGTTATATATATGTATATATATATAACAATAGGAAATTGTATTTGTCATCCTTTACGTTTCAACGAAACTACAGGCGGTGTCCTTTAAGTTTAAAAAGTACATTGGCTGTCCTTTACATTTGCACATTCTTACAACCGGTGTCCTTTTGACCTAACCTAGTTAAGTTTTCTCGTTAAATGCAATCATGTGTCACTCATCGAAAGTCTAGGGCACAATGTGCAATATTTTCAAAAACTATTCTCTCTCTCCCCCTTGCACAACCACACCTCCACCACAACACCACCACCCCACCCCACATCCACTGCTATCACCACCACCAACAAATTCAGAATCATCTATATCATTCATCGACTCGTCAATTCCCTATTCGGTTTGCTGATTTGAGTTTGAACTTGCTTGTTCATCTTCGAAGAAAGATAATGATCATCATCAAAACAATAACTATGCAATTTCAATTCCAAAGAATAACCAAACAAATTGACAAAATCAGAATCCTACAAACCTGTTGAAAAACAATCCATCTATATCTTACCATTTAACTTTTACCCACAAAACAGACCCAGACGCAAGGAACGTGGCACCCCAACTGACCGGAAATTGAAAATTCTGGCAGATCTGTTAAAATTCGTCTTCATTCCAGTTAATCATCGCCTGGTCGGCCCTTAACGGCTCCTTCAATTTTGCTTTCTTTCCCTTACGAGAACCCTCTAGCTTCAAATAGGTTAACATGATGAAAATCACAAACTGAGAGTAAAAATCAATAGGCAATAAGGAGGAGATAAGAAAGAGGGGAAGAGATTCCTGGAAGAGGAAGTGAAAAGATATCACTTCGAAGAGGTATGTCATCTGATATTTATACTTATCACATTTAATATGATGGGAAACAACACCAGCAAGTGGGGAGTACCATCAAATGAAAGCAGGACACGTCACGCACGAAAAACTGAAAAGTCGCCACTTTAGGGCTCATGGCCACCACGCGCCTAACATCGTCATAAAAGCTAATTGTCACACTGGCGCACCCCCTATAAAGGCGACTGCTACACTCCCCGATGCGGCAACCACTTCAACCTGCAGTGCTACAGTGACAGGTGTCACCATTAACCTCACATGTAACAACCCGTTTTTTGGAAAGTCAAAGTACAAGTCAAAGTCAAAGGAAGAAAATATTTGCTAATTGCGATCTGTCACTCCTTGCTTGACTAATAGACTGTGCTTCTTGACTTGTAATCGAATTCTATTATTTATTCGCTTTAGTTGTATTATGTGGAGTACTTATTAATAATCGAGGTTTAATCGATTTATCGCTAATCGCATCGCTATCGCATTCGCAACTCGAATTATGTGTTCTGGATATTATTTTACGTGTGTGTGCTATTATGTGTTACTTGTGCATGCTATGTTTATGATGAGGTGTTAATCGCAATCGCAATTCTATCGCATTGCAATCTAATCGCAAACGCTAAACGCAAGTTATTTATAGTGATTGTATGTTAGATATAGTAGTTAGGATAATGATATCGCATCACTCACTCGAAACGCATCGCAACACTCTACACGCAAAACGAAATGCCGAAATTCAACTCGTCAGACCACTTCGATCGAATGGCCAATCGATCGAATGGCCAATCGATCGAGTGGCTGTCCGATCGGATTGCCATTCGATCGGTGGGCTATCCGACACTTGCACCCCACTTTCCCTTTTTGGAAACCTATAAATACCCCCTGTCACATCACTTGTTATGTAACAGCTCTCTCTCACTCGACCAGCACGCTCAAGGCCTTCATTCTCTCGATTTCTCGCGATTCTTGTAAGTTTTCAACTCAAATCTTGTACTTCTATGATCTATACGCACTTCTTCATCATTTTCACCTTTGAATCTTAACTTTTAACCGTGAAATCAACGGACTTGAGGTGTTTTAGGATGACGTCATCATGGAGTTCTTATGAACTTCAAGATTTGGCTTCATTCCACCAAGAACAACTCAGATCTGAAGGATTTCCACATGATTTCACAATGATTTCGCATAGATCTAAACATTTTCAAAGCTAAAAGGGATTGAAAGATGGTTTCTAACCTTCTTTCAACTCTTTTACACTCAATGCACTCAAAACCGATAGAATCGGAGCTCATTCTGGTCCTCTACTCATTTCTTAGTGAAGCATCAGTCTGAGATCTGGTTTCTATCAAATAGACAACCGATTTCGGATTAAACATGAACAACTATCATGAACCAGAAAACTGATCGGGTTAGGGTGATTCCTGTTCGATCGGGTGACTTGGGACTTGACAAGGTTCCGTTGTTTAGTACGTGGTCATACCGTCTCGAGCAAACCGCAAAACTTAACAAAATAATCAAGTTCAAAACGATCAGATGCGTTGGGACAGATTGCCGTCCGATCGGATTGCCATCCGATCGAACTACAATCCGATCGGATTGCACTTGAGCTTCAACACTTAATCATTTTCATAATTTTCAAGGACCATCAGTTCTAACGGATTGCCATCCGATCGGATTGCTATCTGATCGAGCGACCATCCTGCTGTGAACTTGTTCTCACTAAGTGTCCTGCCAATCGGATCGCCATCCGATCGAACGACCGTTCGATTGAACGACCTAGAAGGTAGAGATACTTCTATGTTTTCAAAACGCTACAACGAAAACTTCAAAGCCATCATACACAAACACATCCTTCCCAAACGAATGTCAATCTGACTGAATGGCCATCCGATCGGATGACCATCCGAAAGGATTGACATCCGATCGAATGACCATCCGATCGGATTGCCATCCGATCGGACTACCATTCGACACTTAGCGCTTCGCACCGTTTAACCCACCGTTCATTCGCGCATGCTATCGTAAACTGTTCAGGCTAATCACTCTAGCGCTCCCTTCAATCCATTAACTTCCATCGCTGTGAGTATACTCGATCCCTTTTTGCTTTACGCACTTTTGGGTGTTACATACGTTACTTATTCTAAATCACATCGATCACACAACGCAAACACTATTTATACGCTGACCGACTATTGCATATTACATGTTACTCGATGAATGCTTGTATGTTATGTTAACACAGTGATTGTTGCCTAACGCCTTAGCAACGATGGTACTATTTGTTTGGACTCAGCACCTGTCGTGGACAGGGTTTGTTAAGGTTACCTCTTCACGTGTCAGAGTGGTTATATGTGTTGCGCATTCTACAACTTGCAGTCTAGTCTGTGCATATTTCATTGTCGATAACCTACTAGCTTTACATTATACATATTACATGCTGGTTATGCGTAAACGCTTTCGAACTCTACCATTGCTATTAAACTTGTATGCTCACCATTACACTATGTGTATTGACCTCTATTTTAACGTATGTGACAGGTGTTTGAATGCTTAGGATGTTGTGCTTTGGTGAATCAAGCTAGGGGTCTAGTTATGTCACGCTAAATCTGAGTTATCGGAACAGTGTTTATTTTTTAGACAATTATTTGTAATAACTGTTTTATTTGGATAAGTTGTGGTATGGGATATGACGTTTAAATATCTGGTAATTAATAGTTGTTATGGATACTCATGGATAATCTGTTTCGCTCAGTGCCATGCCCCGATGTTTCCGCCATCGGTTGGGGTGTGACAGATTGGTATCAGAGCCATAACTATAGGGAATTAGGCAAGACTCGACCTAGTCCGGGTCGATGTCTTAGAAACGACCTAGTCTATAGTCTAAGTACCAACAGACCGACTTGTGTATACCCGGTATGGGTTTGGACAAGCTTATTCGCTATCTCTCGCTCGAACCCGCTGTACACTACACTCTTACGCGAACAACGCATGCTACAGTTTCGCGCAAGATCAGCCTTTCCTAAGGCTGGACACACACACAAATGAATGATCTAGTTAAGACTAGGTGTGAAAACCGCAAACTCTCGACCAGATCACTCGTTCGACGCGCTATTTTTGCTAAAAACAAGAGAATTTGCGTTGAACCAGGAGTGTAATCCATACTTTGATGCGATTCTCTCTATCTATCTTGTGATTCTATCACACAAACAGGGATGTAGTCGTTAAGTCAGGGGTGAAACCCGAACCTAGATGACCCATTCTACTCTCTATTGTGGTTTTACGAAACTCTCACCAAAGTCTCGACGGACTTCAACGAACTTGAAGTCACACTCTAACTGGAAGGATGCGTGTCGATCGCCCAAATTGAGGCGAGAGCACAGTCCAGAAGGCTAAAGTGTGCGCTTAAGGTCCTTGTGAATAGTCGAATCACTTTAGGTAGTCGAAGTCTGCACACCCAAGACAATCTATCCTCGATTTTATGTGTTCCGATTCTAGAATCTGCAGCCGCTAACTCTGTGACTTCTTGATTTCATGTGAATTTTAAGTGATTTTATGTGTTTATGTGTTTCGATTTTTGGTGATTTACTCGCTTTTTGCTATTCGCTTTGATCAACACGCACCACTCGCACTGCACTTCTATCTCAAAACGCTAACAAATCGCTTGTGTTATTCGCAATCGCTACTCCCTATTCGCAATCGCTATACACTACTGTGAAGGATAGGTGAATACGTGCAAAATATGTGCTTAGGTTAGCTTATGTGTTTATGTGCTTACGTGTTATGTGCCTATATGATTCTGTGGTTATGTGCCTACGTGACTTTGTGCCTTGATGTGTTCCTGTGCTTTATATGAAGTAGATTTTGGTGAAATCGCTAGTCTATACTAGGGTTAATCGAAACTTGTGTTTGAGTCCTATGGCGATGTCTGTTGCAGACCATGTCGTCATTTGGATCACTTAATTCCCGAACTGCTCGCCGAAACCATGATGACAAATCGCCGCTCTCGTCTCTAAGCAAATGGCGAAAGTCATCCCACAAATCGTCAGTGAGCTGAATGAGAATGCTAGAAAGTCCTCAGAGGAGTCCAGGACTGATACTCCTAAAGCCGCTTTTAGCTTCAAGCAGTTCAAAGCCTGCGGTCCAAAGGAATTTACCGGCGAAGATGGTCCTACGGCCATGTTTAAATGGTTTGATTCAATCGAAGTCACCCTGCGCCAGAGTGGTTGTCCAGAAAACCTACGCACTGTCAATGCTATCGGCGTCTTCCAATCCCACGCTCTTGATTGGTGGACGACCGAGAGGAACAAACGAGGAAACGATGCAGCTTTCGGATTGTCATGGGACGAGTTGAAGAACATCATGATGCAAGAGTTCTGCCCTTCCCATGAACTCCAAAAGCTCGAGGATGAATTCTGGCACATAAAGCAGGATGGCGGAGATAACGCTGGTTTAACTGCTCGCTTCAAGTAGTTGAGTATTATCTGTCCCAGTCAGGTTACTACCCCAGAGATTACAATCAAGAAGTATATCCGTGCTCTTCCGGATTGCGTTGCTGACTTTGTTCAGGCTGCAAAGACGACAACAATTGAGGAAACCTACCGACTCACCGCTGAGATTAACGATAAGCGAGTCAGGGCTGGTTATTTTGACAAAGCCTCCAAGAATCTGCATCAAGTCACCGCAACTCCCACCGCCGAAGCTACCGCCGCACCGCAATCTTCAAAGCTCTCACGTCGCAAGAGGAAGAACAACAGCAGTTCCAGCAACAAAAACTGTGCAGTTACTACTGCCCCACTCCAAACAGTACCTGTTAGGACTGAACCCTACAAAGGAACAGTTGATTAAAGCCAAAACTGGTTCAGATCAGTGGATCCAGAATAAGCAGATGTTTGTATTCAATTTTTCCCCTTGGCAGTGGCTCTAACATCTGATGGATTCAACTACTGCCCTTCCTAACTACTGCTGACCCAAAAGACTGATGAAGACTAAGTGCTGATGCTCAAACAACTGCCTTGTCTCAAGTACTGCTGAAGACTAAAGCACTGCTGGTGCCTAAGCAGTGGAATGAAGAATCAGTAGTTTGGTTTATTTCTTTGTAATGTATTGTTATCAGTTGTTTGTTATCAGTGGTTGTAATAGGTCAGTAGTTAGAGTTTGTTAGGAGGTTAGATGTCACTATCATGGTGACGTCAGCCAAGATGCTTCAGTGGTTTGCCCGTGCCTATAAATAGAACAATACCCTGTACTGTTCTATTAGCTCTTTCATCACTTGTCTTCCTGTACGAACAAACTATTGTGAGCTCAGGCTGAGGGGGAGTTTGTGATACATGCATGCATTTGTATTGAAGATTGAAATAAATTTAATCATTCGGTTCAAAGTTAAACATGTGTGTTGAAAGCAATTCTCCTGTTTGATTGTGTGGAAAGTTTGTTTTCATTTTCAATTCCGCTGCAATTACTTGTTCATCTTCTTAATTCTCAAACAAAAACACAATCATAAGAAACTAAGATCCTAACAATTGGTATCAGAGCTCGGACAGTCAAATTTGATCTAACAGTCATTTTGACATAAATAGTTCAGCTCATAATCATTGATACTGTTAAATTGTTTGTTTCGTTGAAAAACAGAGTAAGGGTTAATTATGATCAAAGTTGATTAACCAGTGCCTGTAAAACAACTAGGATGACGTCACAATCACAAGATATGAACAACAACATTGGTTCTCTCTTCAAACCACCCATGTTGAAAAGAAATGAGTACAACATCTGGCAGAGAAGGATGGGTCACATCCTTGCTCAACAGAATACCGGATGTTGGAAGTTGGTTATCTTTGGACCCCATGTTCCACTGGTGCCGAGTGTTGAGGATCCAAAGAAGTTCGAACCAAAATAAATTGAAAACTATACTGAACAGGATTTTCAGAAAATCGAACTGGATGCCAAAGCATTTAGCATAGTTGCATCTGCACTCCCCAATGAGATCTATGCTGGGCTGTTACATTGTAACAGTGCCAAGGAAATGTGGGATGCACTTAAGGAACAATTTGGGGGGACTGAAGAAGTAATTGAAAACAACAGGGAAATTTTGAACCAACAGTATGAAACCTTTTTGTCACATCAAGGGTGAAACATTAACTCAGCGGTTTGAGCGATTTAGTTGTCTCATAAGTGAACTTAAGCTTGTTAAAACTAAATTTCCTAAATCAACTATTAACAGCAGGTTTTTAAGATCACTTCCAGAAAAATGGGACACTATAGCTTTTGTGACCAGAAACTCTGTTGAGTTCAAAGATCTGACCCTGACCCAACTTCATGGTAGACTCCTGACCTATGAAAGGGAGTTAAACTAGAAAAAGAAGTTGCAAGAGTCTGGCAAAGTTGCAGATGACTACTCATTTGGCAATATAGCTCTTCTGGGTCAAGAAGAGTCTGGTAGCAGTAAGGATCAGAGCTATGATCATTTTATTGACATAACTGCTGGTGCAAATTTCAACACTGATCCTCACTCATCCAATTTTGCTTTCACAGCAAATGGAGAAAACCAGAACTCTGACAATCTGTGCTTTGAACTAAATGACTTACAGCATTTTGATCCAACTGATTTTGAAGAAATGGACATTTTGCATCAACTGGCATTGCTAAGTGTAAGAACTAGCAAGTTTTACAAAAGAACAGAGAGAAAATTCCCAGGGTTACATGGGAATCTAAAAGTGGGGTTGGATAAATCCAAGATCAAGTGCTATAAGTGTAATAGGCTAGGTCATTTTGCAAGGGAATGCAGGAGTCAAACCACTGGTCCAATTATTACACATCTTAGCACAAACCCTAGACAACAAAATAACCAAAGCACTGTGCACTATGCCCAATATACCCCTGCTGCCCATGTTAACACTGCTCATTATGCACATCCTGCAACCCATGTTCCTGTGCATTATGTTCAAACCACTGTTCCCCAAATTCAGTATGTCCAAGCCCCTGCTCCCCAGGTTCAGGTGCAACAAGTTGCACCTCAACAAACTGCACCAACAGTGGTTCAACCAGAACAACAAAGCTTTTTCACACAAGGGCTGGTTGACTAGAGCAGTTTACCTGAGGAGTTAGGAGATGAAAATTTTGCACTGTATGCTCAAAGCACTGCTTCTGGTAATGATATCTGTTTTGTAGCTTTGGAGACCATACAGGAGGGGCTGGAAGCTGGAGAAGAACAGTGAAGTGCTGAAACAGTGGACAAAATTGCTGAAGCAGTAATACTGCTGTTGCTGAGGAAGTACTGTTGGGAGAAAGTTCAAAACCTCTGTTGGAACCACTGTCCGACCCTTGGTCCAAAGAAGAAGAAGACGAAGAAAGAAGGTGGAAAAGAAGAGAGAGCTGAAGAAGAAAATGATCATGCATGTGATTGTGCCATGATGGCTGCATCCAAGGTATCACCTCAGGTTCTTCAAAATCTGTGTTCAAACAAATGCATCATAGCATTTGCTAACATTAAAGAGGTGAATGAAAACCTTAGGGATAGGGTGTTAACTTCTGAAATTCAATTTGAAAAGTCATTAAAAGAACTGAAAAACAAATTGAGTGAAAAAGAAAGTGAACTTTGCAGCATTAAACAAGAGCATAGCATAACCAAGGACCAACTCCAAACAATGATAGAAAAATATCAAGTTTGCAAAAAGGAGTTGGAGTCCACCCAAATCACTTGTGAAAAATGGGTGGAATCCTGTAAAGGTTATGAGATCATGCTTGAAAAACAGCTTGAAAGTAATGTAAAATTTGGCATTGGGTTTAGAAAAAATGATCAAGTTGAAAACACTGCTGCAAATCAAGCTGGTTTTGTTGAAATTGTCCCAACCAACAAGGATGGCCAATAGGTTAAAATAACTGACAAACTTGGTAACATGATCACTCTGGAAAAACCTGTGGGATCCTCAACTTTTGAGGAAATTGAGAAATACCAATTTAAACCCACATGGTCTGATGAGTGTGACATCCTTGAAAACTTCAAGCCCATGGACTTCACAACCACTGATGGTGTAAACGCTCCCAAAGCAAAGGTCATTCCTCTTAAAGACATCCCAACAGTGGTTCAAAACTCTATTGCAAAGGAGTCTGAGAAGAAGAAAAGAAAAGAAAAAGTTAAAAACCTGTTTTGTGATTTCTGTGAAAAGAAGAATCATCTAACAAAAGATTGTTTTCATCTAAAAGCATATGATGTCAACAAAACAAGTGTCATTAAGCCTGCTAAGAGCTGCGCCATCTATGGTAAATCAAACCATCTCACTCAGGAATGTGTGTATCTCAAACCCTTTGAAGTAAAAAAAGAATAAGAGCACTTCAAAAACATCCTTGAGTTCATCAACACCACCAATCAAGTTTCAAAAGAATCAACCACTGTTTGTGTCAGTTCAAACAGTTGTTACAAAACAGCTGAACCAAACCTCTGTTAAAAGAGAAGTTCAGGTGACTGATGCACCCCCTGCTAACCAATACCGAAGAGGTAAAGGTCAACCACCATACCCAAGGGTCCCACATGTTTATGAAGCCTACAAAAGGCCTTCTAAACCAAGAGTGAACAGGCACCCCTTTGGGTATCAACAGCTGATAGGACAAGACCCCCAACAGTGGTTCGAGAAAAACAATTCCAAAACTGTCCAAACCCCTGAGCTAACCAGTGTCCATCCACCTGAAATTAACCTAGACACTGTTGAGACCCCATCCAAAGCCTTACTGGCTTTGGAGACCCTAATGAACTAACCGATTACTTGATGTGCAGGGAGCTTCTGCATGCTTAGATAGTCTTTGGTATGTATATAGTGGAGGCTCCAGGAACATGACAAGATGTAGAGCCCTACTCAAAGATTTCAAAACTCATGGAGGGGGTGATATATCATTTGGCAATAATAGTAAAGGGAAGGTGATGGGGTCTGGTACAGTTAAGTCTGGTAATGTTAAGTTTGAGAATGTCAATCTGATAGACAATCTAAAATTCAACCTCCTAAGTGTCTCACAAATGAGTGATAAGGGTTATGGCTCATTCTTTACCAAGGAGTGTTGTAGGATTGTTGGACCAGAAATGGTTGAAAAGATTGAAGAAATAATAAAAAAATGGAAAAACCCAACTTGTTGCTCAAAGGAGTGGCAATGTTTATGTAGTGGATATGTCAAAAGAGAGCCCCAGGACTGATGCCTGTCTGTTCTCAACTGCCTCTAACAAAGAGACAAAACTATGGCACAGAATATTGGGGCACACAAATCTCAAAACAATCACTGCTTTATCAAAACAGGGGTTAGTAAGAGGTTTACCTCAAAAACTGTTCACCTGTCCTGAGCATTGTGTTTCCTGCCTAAAAGGAAAACAACATAAAAGCTCATATAAGTCTATTGAAGAGTCCAAAACAACCAAGTGCTTGCAAATGCTTCACATGGATCTGTTTGGACCAGTTAAAGTCATGAGTCTTAGAAAGAAAAAATATTGTTTGGTCATTGTTGATGACTTTTCTAGGTTTACATGGACTTACTTTTTACACTCCAAAGATGAGACTGCAGGCATTCTGCAAGACTTTGTGACACAGGTTGAAAAGCAGTTTGACTTGCCAGTAAAAATCTTCAGGAGTGACAATGGCACAGAGTTCAGAAATAAGGAGTTGGATGAGTTCTGTGTGTCAAAAGGAATTGTAAGGCAGTACAGCATTCCAAGAACACTAGAGCAAAATGGGGTTGTTGAAAGAAAGAACAGGACTTTGATTGAGGCTGCCAGAACCATGCTTGCTGATTCAGGTTTGCCATTAACTTTCTGGGCAGAGGCAGTAAACACTGCTTGCTATGTCCAGAACAGAGTTTTAATCAACCTCAGGCATCAAAAGACTGCCTATGAACTGCTGTATAAAATAAAACCACTGATCTCGTATTTCAAAGTTTTTGGCTGCCCATGTTTTATTTTAAATTTAAAAGATTCTATCTCAAAGTTTGCAGCCAAAATTGATCGTAGTTATCATTTGGGATACTCAACCACTACTAAGGCCTACAAAGTGTTTAACACAAGGACCAAAACAGTGGAAGAGACTTTGAATGTGAAGTTTAATGAACTTTCATCAATGAAAATCCCTGCAAACCCTGCAGAATTGTTTGATCTTGATAAATTTACCTTTGAAAATGTTTCTGTCAAGACTAACAGTGCAGGTCCATCAGAAAATCCTCCATCAAACTATGGATATGAAATCATCATTCCACAACAAAAGTCTGTTTCAAATAGTAGAGCAGCAGATGTTCAAAACAGCTGTCAAAGCTCAACCACTGCTACCTCAATAGTTGTTGATCAAAGTAGCCCATTAACCCCTGCTTCCACCTCATCAAACACTGTTGACAAAAGTCCTCAAACAGTGGATAAAAGTCAACTTGTCTTCACACCAGTTCCTCCTATTCCTCCACCTCCATTTGAAGCCACTGCTGGATCATCAAAGTCACCAGCAGTGGTTAGCTCAGATGATTCACATCTGCACCTTCACCATTAAATGCCATTGTTTCATACAAAGGAGAGTTAATCTTCTTGAAGTCTCATCCATTTGACCAAATCATTGGCAACATCAGTGAAGGGGTGCTCACAAGAAGCCAATCCCAAAACATCTGTCTTTTTGCTGGCTTCCTATCACTCCATCAGCCAGTCAAGTACCAAGAGGCACTAAAAGACAACAGCTGGGTAGAAGCCATGCAAGAGGAGCTCCAACAGTTTAGAAGACAACAAGTTTGGGAGCTTGTACCACTTCCAGAGGGTGTAAGTCCTATTGGCACAAAGTGGGTCTTCAAAAATAAAACTGATGAAAGGGGTATTGTTGTCAAGAATAAAGCTAGGCTTGTGGTTCAAGGGTTCAGACAGGATGAGGGCATTGACTATGATGAAACATTTGCCCCTGTAGCAAGATTAGAAGCTATCAGACTGTTCCTGGCCTTTGTTGTCAACCACAACATAAAGGTGTATCAAATGGATATCAAATGTGCATTCCTCTATGGTAAAATTCAAGAAGAGGTATATGTATGTCAACCTCCAGGCTTTGAGGATCCATTTAATCCAAATCATGTCTACAAGCTAAATAAAGCTTTGTATGGCTTGAAACAAGCACCAAGAGCCCGGTATGAAACTCTTTCCACCTTTTTGCTTTCCATTGGTTTCACAAGAGGTAAAATTGATAAAAATTTGTTTTTAAAATGGAAAGGGAAGGACTTGATGATTGTCCATATTTATGTGGATGACATCATTTTTGGAAGCACATGTAATAAAATGTGTGAAGAATTCAGAAAACTCATGACAGCTGAGTTTGAGATTAGTGCAATGAGTGAACTCCAGTGCTTTATTGGTCTCTAAGTAAGGCAACTGCAAAATGGTACTTTCATCCATCAAGGCAAATATGCCAAAGAACTTTTAAAGAAATTTGAGATGGATGATTGTAAGCCATGCAGTACACCCATTGCAACCACAAAGATAGTCATGTCTGATGAAAAGGATGATTTGGTTGATCAAACTCTTTATAGAAGCATGATTGGGTCTTTATTGTACCTAACTGCATCTAGGCCAGACATCATGTTTGCAACATGTGTTTGTGCAAGATCCCAATCAGCACATAGAAAGTCAAACCTTATTGCTGTAAAAAGGATATTCAGATACCTAAAAGGTGCTCCCACACTTGGTATCTGGTATCCAGCTGATGGAAATATCAAGCTTTCAGGTTTCTCAGATAGTTACTTTGCTGGATGTGACAAGACAAGGAAGTCCACTTCAGGAGGGTGCCAATTCCTAGGCAGTTGCTTAGTGTCTTGGAAAAGCAAAAAGCAAAAAGCAAAAAGCAAAAAGCAAGCAGCTGTTTCAACATCCACTGCTGATGCAGAGTATATAGCTGCTGCAAGCTGTATAGCTCAACTGTTATGGCTTCAAAATCAATTACTGGATTTTGGTATCACTGCCCTAAAGACACCTCTCATGTTGGACAGTCAGGCAGCAGAAAATATCATCAAAAATCCAGTATCCCATTCAACCACCAAGCACATTGATATCAGACATCACTTTGTGAGGGGTTGCTATGAAAAAGGTTTGATTTCTCTGCATCATGTTCCAACTAAAGATCAGCTGGCAGATGTGCTAACAAAAGCATTAGACACATCCACCTTTGAAAGCTTGATCTCTAGGATTGGCATGCTGAACATGGAATAACAAGTAAAATCTTGTTTTTCTATGAATAAAAGCATTAAAATGTTTTCAGAAAATCAAAATTCCATCCTTAAAAAAATAGTTAAAAATGAAAATTTTTCATTAATCCTTAAAAGTCTGCCATAACCACTGATTTTGGTTCAAACATCTGTTCTCCTGATTATTGTCCACTGCTGAAAGTCAACCACTGTTTTTCTCATTTCCTTGTTAATCACTGTTGTTCAACATCAGTGTTTTAACCCACTGATAGGCTATCCACTGATAGTTAAAATCAGCCACTGTTCTCATTATAACCGTTGCAACCACTGATACTTGTTCCATCAGTGGTTTCCTTAACAACTGTCTTCCATTCATCATAAGTGGTTGACACGTGGACAGTACATAGCGGTCAGATCTTTTGTAACCGCTGCCACGTCAGCATTCACTTTTTCCCTTTATAAAACCCTGATCAAAACCCCAAACAGGGTTTTCATTGTCAAATCGAATTCAAAATTCCTTTCTCAAAGCAGTTATCATCCATTTCTCTCAAATCCTTCATCATCTTCTTCCTCTTGCTCTCACAATCAAATCACCATGGCACTTCCTTTCAAAGCTCCCCACAACTACTCGGGTCTCCTTACAAACCGAGTCATACCACCACTTTCGATTCCGTCTTTGATGCTCTATCGTCCTCAAAGTACAAAACTTTGTTGACTTTTGATGCTCCAGTTTACCTGGAAACCCAACAAGAATTTTGGAAGAATGCTAAGCTTGATTCTAAGGGTAAGAACCCCAAAGCCATTAATTCTTCGATAAAGGGTGTTCCAGTCACAATAACACCTCAAACCATTTCGGAGGTATTTGAACTCGACGATCTTCAAGGTAAAACTTATTTCCCTAAAACAAAGTATCAAACTGATTTTCTTGAAAGGGGGTATGAAGAGGAAATGAAAAAGGACACCTTACAAAAAGGCAGTTTTCCTCCTGCAACAAGATTTTTATTTCATACCCTCTTAATGTGTGTTTCCAATAAGACCACTGTTTTCAATGAAATTCCATTGAAGATCCAATACCTGGGATATGCTATCTTGCATGGGGAAAACTTTAACTACTCCCAGGAGATCTTCAATGATTTGGTCAAAAATGTTAATAAAAAAGCATTTTTACTGTTTCCAAGGTTCTTAAGCTATTATTTTCAAAAGAAATTTTCAAAGGATAATGCTCATGTGCTTATCCAAGGTGAACCTTGTCAAATAAACAGCCTAACACCTGAAACATTCACAAGGCTGTCAAAAGTTTACAAAACACAAGCAGAGGTACCTGAGCAGACTTTAGCAGCTACCACTGCTCCTCATGTATCTGCTGCTGAGCCCATTGCTCAAGGTGATCACAGCAACACAACCACTGCTGTGAAACCCACACCTAAATCCACCAAAAGCCTAAACAAATAAAATCCAAAAAGCCCCCCAAACCTACAAAAAAGGCAACTCTAGAAAATGAGATCCCAGAGCAACTGCCAGTGATAACACAAAAGTCACCAATAACCACTGCTGCTACTTCCTCACAGCAGGTGGAAGAAAGATCTCAACCTGAGCCTCAAACTCCTTCTGCTTCTTCTCAGAAAGAACAGGTTGTAAGAACAGGGACACCAAATTATGATGCTCTGGAATCATTTGAGTCCATCATCCACAGCCCACTACCCGGGGCAAATTCTCTTTCCACACCTATCCTCACTGCCACAATTCCACCATCAATAATGCCCTTGTTGGATGCACTTGATATAGCTCAGACAGAAATCAGTTCCTCTCAACCACCTATCAATCTGAGCTCCCTATCATTGCTAACCCACCAATAACTGAGGAGGTTACACCCATTGAGTTACAAGTAACTCTTGGTGGTAGTTCAAGTGAAGCAGCTACTACACGTGTTGAACCCACTGGTTTACACTTGGACAGTAGTTTCATCCCTAAGACTTCTTGAAGGCAATTTCTTCTATGGGGACCAGAGTGTTTCCAGTATTTACTGGTTCACTAAAAATGGTAACCTCTTTTGGAGAAAGAAGTCCCCAGTACCAAGAACAAGGGGCATTATTGGATGACTTTTGGGAAAACTTCCCTAAGTCAACCACTGATAAAACCACTGCCAGTGGGAAATCAGATGATCCCATTAACTTGGGTGATGGTTTAATGTACCAGGAATTGACGGAGAGGGTTGACAAATTGGACACATCTGTTGCGGATATTAAGTCAATGCTGCAACAGTTGTTACAGCAACAAAAGGCAACACCTACTGCTGCACCAGCTGCATCATCTGCTCCTACTCCCACTGAGCTTTAGGCACTATTTCAACCTCTGCTTCACCAACAAAGGGCATATGCTGATCAGCAACATGAAATACAAGTTCAAAAGATCATAAATATGATGGAAGCTAGGTTTATGGATACACAAGCTAACATAAAGGCAATCAAGGCCCATTTGCTGAAAACCACTGGTTCTGCTCCTCCTCCTATAATTTTTGTTGATAATCCACCACCAGCTGATGCCAAAAGGGGGAGAAAATGAAGCAGTTAAAGAAAAAGGGATATGAAGATGGTTTGTACATTGCACCTGATAAATCAAGTATGCTTGCAGACATCCCTAAACCAGATGGTTCTAAAAAGGTTGATGTAACCTTAAATGCCATTGCTGATGAAAAAGCAAAGGTGAAAAAGGATAGAGAGGCAAAGGGAAAATCAAGGTTTGAAAAGGAGAAGAAAGTTTACATGGAAATGGAAGAGCAGGGTGTTTTTTAGCCACAGGATGAAGAAAGTCCTGAGCCTAAAAGAAAACAGCCCACTAGAAAAGTGAGGCAACCCAAATCCACACCTTCCAGAATCACAAAACACACTCCCAAACCTCCCAAAAGCTCCACACATCAAACCTCCAAACCAACAGATGTTAAAACACCTGTTGTATCAACAGCTGTTGGTACTTCAGAGGTTTCAACAGCTGTTACCCAAACAACTGCCACCACTATCACTTCAACACACACTGAATCCACTGCCTTACCACCACCACCAAAAATCACATCACCACCAAAAACATCTTCATTACCATCAACATCACCTGCCAAGAAGCAGAAGACTTCAGGTGACACATCATCTGTTGTAATGGCAACAGTGGTTAAAACACCAGTTGTTTCAACAACTGTTAGTCAGTCAACCGCCACTCAAATCACCACCACTGAACCCACCGAAACACCACCAACCTCTCCTAAACCTAAAAGGAGAAGGATAATTCTGAATGATGACTCTTCACCACCACAAACATCCACACAACCATTGTCCCTTGTTACCATTCCAAACCCTGTTCCACTCACTTCAGCACAAGTCTCAAATCCAAACACTGCCATTGTTCCTGCAAGAGTCCAGTATCCATTAGATCTTCCAGCAGTTAGAGAGGAGATCAAATCCTTCTAGTCTGAAGATGACCCTGCTAAAAGGAACCTGCCATCTGTTCAAGGATATCCAAGGCCTAATAACATTGAAGAATACTTGAAGTTAAAGGCTCAACAAGCAGAGGATATCTCCAAAAGAAATACAGAAGGAAAATCTGACAGAGAGATTCAAAGATACTACCAATATCTGCTGAACCAAGTTAAAACTTTGGAGCAGTTTTCAAAAGATATATGTCAGAAATTATCAGAAAGAGCAGATGAAACCTTGAGGAAAGATTATCTTGATAATATCATGGCTTACAAAAAGTACAAGGCTGAAAGGTACCAGTACAAAGAATGGACCATCAGTGAGCTTGAAAGTGAAACAGCTAGAATTCAAGATATGATCAAAAACAAGGTGAAGCAGACTCCACCAATCTGGGCAAAATTTAAGAAAAATGTACCAGAAAGAAATTTGCAGCTGAAGAGAATGAAAGAAGAGTTAATAACAGATGATTTTGGTTCAAGAAACCAAGTGACAAGGTGGTCAGAGGATAAAGTGTTGGCATCTTACAAAAAGCTGGAAGAACTAAGAAAGAAAAATCCTAATATTCCTCAAAAGCATGTTTACCCTGAAGCGGTGGTTCCAGCTAAGCCACAAAAGCTACAAATCAGGAAATCCACTGCTCCACCTGCGGCCATCCTTTACCAAAGAAGGAAACAAAAGCAGATGGATGCAGAAACAGCAGCAGATAAAGCAGCAGGGGATTACCTTGTAAAAATATGCCTTAAGCAGATGATGGCAGAGAAACTTGAATTGACACAAACTACAAATACTGCTCAACCAGTCATTACCAGGCCACCATCTCCAAACTCATCATCAATAAAATCTCTCCCAAGAAACCCACTGGATTCAAAAATACTGAAGTGGAAATCTGACAAACAGACCCCGTATTGACCCTGATCAAATCCAGTGGTGAAGTGAAGAAAATATCAAGGGAACAAGCACTGGGCCTAGGTGTTGAAGATCTGCAAGATCTCCTTGATCTTACACTGTGCAGGGATGAGGATGATACAGATTCCTTGGACTTTGAATTACAATTCCAAGGGCAAGTCAGGGAATTATTGATGAGGCAATAAAGATCCACAATAATGAAGGGTTTTGGCATCATCTGTTCCAGGGGGAGATTGTTGGGATTGAACCCTACAAAGGAATAGTTGATTAAAGCCAAAACTGGTTCAAATCAGTGGATCCAGAATAAGCAGATGTTTGTATTCAATCTTTCCCCTTGACAGTGGCTCTAACAACTGATAGATTCAACTACTGCCCTTCCTAACTACTGCTGACCCAAAAGACTGATGAAGACTAAGTGCTGATGCTCAAACAACTGCCTTGTCTCAAGTACTGCTGAAGACTAAAGCACTGCTGGAGCCTAAGCAGTGGAATGAAGAATCAGTGGTTTGGTTTATTTCTTTGTAATGTATTGTTATCAGTTGTTTGTTATCAGTGGTTGTAATAGGTCAGTAGTTAGAGTTTGTTAGGAGGTTAGATGTCACTATCATGGTGACGTCAGCCAAGTTGCTTCAGTGGTTTGCTCGTGCCTATAAATAGAACAGTACCCTGTACTGTTCTATTAGCTCTTTCGTCACTTGTCTTCCTGTATAAACAAACTATTGTGAGCTCAGGCTGAGGGGGAGTTTGTGATACATGCATGCATTTGTATTAAAGATTGAAATAAATTTAATCATTCGGTTCAAAGTTAAACATGTCTGTTGAAAGCAATTCTCCTGTTTGATTGTGTGTGAAAGTTTGTTTTCATTTTCAATTCCGCTGCAATTACTTGTTCATCTTCTTAATTCTCAAACAAAAACACAATCATAAGAAACTCAGATCCTAACAGTACTTGTTCAACCGCAACCTCAACACCGCCAAGTAGCGGCACCTGTGGTCAATGCACCGCCTGCCAAGCGTGCATACACTAGACCACACCCGCTTTGCCCTACTTGTACCTATCATCACCCGGTTGGTATCGCATGCAGGTTCTGTGTTCATTGCAACATGTATGGCCACTTCACTGCTAATTGCCGTACTGGTCCACGTCAAGCTCCAGCTCCAGTTCAAGGTTAAGGTCAAGTTCCTGCACCGCAAGCTCTCATTCCTGCTCCCCAGGGCCATCAAGCAGCTCCTGCACCCGCTGCTCACGCTAGAGCTTGCTATGCATGTGGTGACCCCAACCACTTCGTAAACATGTGCCCCAACAGAGTAGTGAAGCAAGAGCCCCAGCACCAGTCGCAGCAACAACAGCAGTAGCCTCAGCAGCAGCAGCAGCAGCCAGTAGCCTGCGGACGTGCTTTCAACATCAACGCCCGCCAGGCTCAAGCAGACAACAATGTGGTTAATGGTACGTTCCTTGTGAATGGTATATTTGCTTCGTGCTTATTTGATACTGGAGCAGATAACTGTTTTGTATCATTTGAATTCGAAAAGCTCCTTAATCGTAAGCGCGCCCATCTACCCTCGACGTTCGATGTTGAAGTTGCCACCGGAAGAACCGTTGTTGTCAATTCTGTTCAGCGTGATTGTACGCTTGAACTCAACAATCACGTCTTCCCTATCGACCTTATTCCGATGCAACTCGAAAGTTTTGACGTCATAGTAGGCATGGATTTTCTTCGCGAAAATCGTGCTGAAGTTGTTTGTTTCGACAAGATGATTCATTTCTCGCTCGCTAATGGAGACCAACTTTGTGTGTATGGATAAACTCCTTCGAAAGGTCTTCAACTCATGTCATGTGTCCAAGCGAGCAAGTATCTCCGCAAGGAATACAGAGCTTTCTTGGCTAACATTGTAGTAGCGGAGAAGGAAAAGAAAGGAAACTCAGGAGTGAAAGACGTTCTCGTTGTTTGTGAATTCCCTAACGTATTTCCTGATGATTTACCTGGTTTACCTCCTACTCGTGATATCGATTTCCGAATCGTCCTCATTCCTGGAGCAAATCCTGTTGCTAAAGCACCTTACCGCCTCGCTCCTTCTGAAATGCGTGAACTCTCGAGTCAGCTCCAGGAACTACTTGATAAAGGCTTCATTCGCCCTAGCACCTCTCCTTGGGGGGCGCCTGTCCTTTTCATCAAAAAGAAGGATGGATCGTTCCGGATGTGCATCGACTATAGGGAGTTGAATAAGCTGACTATCAAGAATCGCTACCCCTTGCCTCGAATCGATGATTTGTTTGATCAGTTACAAGGTGCTACGTGTTTCTCGAAGATCGATCTACGTTCAGACTATCACCAGTTACGCATTCAGGAGGAAGATATACCCAAAACCGCTTTTCGGACCTGATACGGTCATTATGAGTTTGCTGTTATGCCTTTTGGTTTGACTAACGCTCCTGCAGTCTTCATGGATCTAATGAATCGAGTGTGTAAACCCTTTCTCGACCGCTTCGTCATCGTGTTCATCGATGATATCCTGATCTATTCCAAGTCAAAAGCCGAACACTCGCAGCATCTACGTTTGGTTCTTGAGTTACTCCAGGGAAACCGTCTTTATGCCAAGTTCCCCAAGTGTGGATTTTGGTAGAAAGAGGTCCAATTCTTGGGTCACATTATCAATAGTCAAGGTATTCACGTGGATCCCACGAAGATCGAAGCTGTTAAGAGTTGGGTTACACCCAAGAACCCGTCTGAAGTCCGTTCATTTCTCGGACTAGCAGGCTATTATCGCTGATTCATCGAAGGTTTCTCTAAAATCACTGTACCTCTTAACTCGCTTACGCATGAGGACAAACCTTTTGTTTGGGGAACTAAACAAGAGGAGGCCTTCCAAACCCTCAAAACGATGCTTTGCAACGCTCCCGTGCTCTCACTGCCCGATGGAAACGACGATTTCATAGTCTACTGCGATGCCTCAAACCTTGGTCTTGGTTGTGTTCTCATGCAACGAGACAAGGTTATCACGTACGCCTCTCGACAGCTCAAGATCCACGAGAAGAACTATACCACATACTACCTCGAGCTAGGTGCAGTTGTTTTTGCGTTAAAGATTTGGCGACACTACCTTTACGGTACCAAGTGTACGATCTTCACAGATCATAGGAGCCTACAACACATCTTTGACAAGAAAGAACTGAATATGCGCCAACGCCGATGGGTTGAACTTCTCAATGATTACGACTGTGAGATTCGTTACCATCCAAGCAAAGCAAACGCCGTCACCGATGCGCTCAGTCGACGAAGCTATTTGCATAGCATTCGTAATTCTCAAGCCCAGCAAAATCTCGAAGCTCTTATCCGTGACGCGCAGCATGCTTGTTTTACCGAACGTACTTTGAAGAAGGAAAGAATTCTAAACATTGGCGCTCAACTCGAGAACAAATCGAATGGTATATTCCATTACTTAGACCGAATTTCGATTCCCAAGCGTACCAATTTGCGACAACTTCTGATGGACGAAGCCCACAAATCTCGGTATTCTATTCATCCCGGTGCTGACAAGATGTACCAGGACATGCGCTACAAGTACTGGTGGCCAGACATGAAAAAGGATATCGCTCTCTATGTTTCCAAATGCCTGACTTGTTCCAAAGTCAAGGCTGAGCATCAACGCCCCTCTGGCTTACTCGTACAACCCGAGATCCCGATGTGGAAATGGGAGAGTATAGCTATGGACTTTATAACGAAACTTCCGTGCACGACATCAGGCCACGACAGCATCTGGGTTGTTGTTGACCGTTTGACTAAATCAGCTCATTTCCTACCAATACGAGAAGACTTTAAGGTAGAAAAATTAGCCCGAATCTACATCGATGAGATCATTTGTCGACACAGGACGCCTCGTGACATCATCTCTGACCTCAATGGTCAGTTTACCTCGCGCCTTTGGGAAACGTTTCAATCTGCTCTCGGTACTCTTAATCTAAGTACCGCTTTCCATCCCCAAACCGACGGTCAGACTGAAAGGAAGATTTGCACCCTTGAAGACATGTTTCGCTCGTGTGTCATAGATTTCGGTGGTAATGCGCACTTACCTTTAGTCGAATTCTTGTACAATAACAGTTATCATTCTAGCATCCAAATGGCACCATTTGAGGCATTATACGGAAGGAAATGTCGATCGCCTATTGTATGGCACGAGATCGGGGATGCACAAATTACCGGTCCTGAGATGTTGCAAGAAACGACTAACAAAATCCTCCAGATTCGAGACAATTTGCTGAAAGCTCGGAGCCGACAGAAAAGTTACGCTGATAGACACCGCAAGCCCCTTGAATTTGACGTTGGCGATCACGTACTCCTAAAGGTTGCACCTTAGAAGGGGGTGATCAGATTCGGCAAGAAAGGAAAGCTCGCACCTCGATATGTTGGACCCTTTAAGATTCTGGAAAGGATTGGAAAAGTGGCCTACAGACTCGAACTACCGGAGGAACTTAGTAATGTCCACCTGACTTTCCACGTTTCGAACCTCAGGAAGTGCTTAGCCGACCAGGAATAACATATCCCTCTCGAAGATTTACAAGTGGACGAAAAATTACACTTCGTGCAAAAGCCTGTCGAGATTATGGGACGAGAAACCAAGGTGCTCAGACGCTCACGCATTCCCATTGTGAAGGTTCGCTGGGAAGGCAAACGAGGCGCCGAGTTCACCTGGGAACTCAAAAGTGACATGAAGGCGAAGTACCCGCAACTGTTTGTTACACCTACTTCTTAAATTTCGGGACGAAATTTCCTAAAGTAGGGGAGGCTGTAACAACCCACTTTTTGGAAAGTCAAAGTACAAGTCAAAGTCAAAGTCAAAGGAAGAAAAGATTTGCTAATTGCGATCTGTCACTCCTCGCTTGACTAATAGACTGTGCTTCTTGACTTGTAATCGAATTCTATTATTTATTTGCTTTAGTTGTATTATGTGGAGTACTTATTAATAATCGAGGTTTAATCGATTTATCGCTAATCGCATCGCTATCGCATTCGCAACTCGAATTATGTGTTCTGGATATTGTTTTACGTGTGTGTGCTATTATGTGTTACTTGTGCATGCTATGTTTATGATGAGGTGTTAATCGCAATCGCAATTCTATCGCATCGCAATCTAATCAAAAACGCTAAACGCAAGTTATTTATAGTGATTGTATGTTAGATATAGTAGTTAGGATAATGATATCGCATCGCTCACTCGAAACGCATCGCAACACTCTACACGCAAAACGAAACGCCGAAACTCAACTCATCGGACCACTTCGATCGAATGGCCAATCGATCGAATGGTCGTCCGATTGGATTGCCATCTGATCGGTGGGCTATCCGACACTTGCACCCCACTTTCCCTTTTTAGCAACCTATAAATACCCCCTGTCACATGACAGCTCTCTCTCACTCGACCAGCACGCTCAAGGCCTTCTTTCTCTCGATTTCTCGCGATTCTTGTAAGTTTTCAACTCAAATCATGTACTTCTATGATCTACACGCACTTCTTCATCATTTTCACCTTTGAATCTTAACTTTTAACCGTGAAATCAACGGACTTGAGGTGTTTTAGTATGACGTCATCATGGAGTTCTTATGAACTTCAAGATTTGGCTTCATTCCACCAAGAACAACTCAGATCTGAAGAATTTCCACATGATTTCACAATGATTTCGCATAGATCTAAACATTTTCAAAGCTGAAAGGGATTAAAATATGGTTTCTAACCTTCTTTCAACTCTTTTACACTCAATGCACTCAAAACCGATAGAATCAGAGCTCATTCTAGTCCTCTACTCATTTCTTAGTGAAGTATCAGTCTGAGATCTGGTTTCTATCAAAGAGACAACCGATTTCGGATTAAACATGAACAACTGTCACGAACCAGAAAACTGATCGGGTTAGGGTGATTCTTGTTCGATCGGGTGACTTGGGACTTGACAAGGTTCCATTGTTTAGTACGTGGTCATACCGTCTCGAGCAAACCGCAAAACTTAACAAAATAATCAAGTTCAAGATGATCAGATGCGTTGGGATGGATTGCCGTCCGATCGGATTGCCATCCGATCGGATTGCCATCCGATCGGACTACAATCCGATCGGATTGCACTTGAGCTTCAACACTTAATCATTTTCATAATTTTCAAGGACCATCAGTTCTAACGGATTGCCATCCGATCGGATTGCTATCCGATCGAGTGACCATCCTGCTATGAACTTGTTCTCACTAAGTGTCCTGCCAATCGGATCGCCATCCGATCGAACGACCATTCGATTGAACGATCTGGAAGGTAGAGATACTTCTATGTTTTCAAAATGCTACAACAAAAACTTCAAAGCCATCATACACAAACACATCCTTCCCAAATGAATGTCAATCTGACCGAATGGCCATCCGATCGGATGACCATCCGAACGGATTGACATCCGATCGAATGACCATCCGATCGGATTGCCATCCGATCGGATTACCATTCGACACTTAGCACTTCGCACCGTTTAACGCACCGTTCATTCGCTTATGCTATCGTAAACTTCCATCGCTGTGAGTATACTCGATCCCTTTTTGCTTTACGCACTTTTGGGTGTTACATACGTTACTTATTCTAAATCACATCGATCACACAACGCAAACACTATTTATACGCTGACCGACTATTGCATGTTACGTGTTACTCGATGAATGCTTGTATGTTATGTTAACACAGTGATTGTTGCCTGACGCCTTAGCAACGATAGTATTATTTGTTTGGACTCAGCACCTGTCGTGGACAGGGGTTGTTAAGGTTACCTCTTCACGTGTCACAGTGGTGATATGTGTTGTGCATTCTACGACTCACAGTCTAGTCTGTGCATATTTTATTGTCGATAACCTACTAGCTTCACATTATACATATTACATGCTGGTTATGCGTAAACGCTTTCGAACTCTACTATTACTATTAAACTTGTATGCTTACCTTTACACTATGTGTATTGACTTCTATTTTAACGTATGTGACAGGTGTTTGAATGCTTGGGATGTTGTGCTTTGGTGAATCAAGCTAGGGGTCTAGTTATGTCACGCTAAATCTGAGTTGTCGGAACAGTGTTTATTTTTGAGACAATTATTTGTAATAACTGTTTTATTTGGATAAGTTGTGGTATGGGACATGACGTTTAAATATCTGGTAATTAATAGTTGTTATGGATACTCATGGACAATCTGTTTCGCTCAGTGCCATGCCCCGATGTTTCCGCCATCGGTTGGGGTGTGACATCACCAACCACGAACACATGGTTTAGTAAGAAACTTCACTTAGAAGAAACGTTATGTACCATTTCCATGCGCTGATTTGGCTCACTTCCATACGCCATTTCCATGCACTAACTTTGCTCATCTTTGCACGCCATTTCCACGTGCCGATTTGGCTCACTTCAGTACGCCATTTTCCATGCGCTGACTTGGCTCATTTTTGCATGCCATTTCCACGCGCCGATTTGGCTCACTTCCGTATGCCATTTCCATGCGCTGACTTGGCTCATTTTTGCATGCCATTTTCATGCGCCAATTTGGCTCATTTCAGTACGCCATTACCATGCGCTGACTTAGCTCACTTTTGTACGCCATTTTTATGTCGATTTGGCTCACCTTCGTACGCCATTTCCATGCACTTACATGGCTCTTTTCTGAACGCCGGTTCCAAGCGCTGACTTGGTCCATCTCTGTATGTCGTTCACATATGCTGACCCGAATCACTTGAGCATGTGTCTCTCAAATATAAAATGCTTTATGAGTCCAGAGTTATTCCAAGCCGATAACATCATCTAGAAACCACACTGGACTGGGGGACTTGAGGAGGTATGGTCCCGAACCACACGCGAGCACTTATTAGCAGGACCACACCACTCTGAATATACGATCTTACCACACAAGATGATCTAGAAGGTTCTAGAATAGTACACCTGACGACAGAAGGATGCTTCTAGCAGACAAGAAAGGACGACATGTAGCACCAATTGTAAGACGCCAGCACCTATCACAAGATCCTCACAAGGAAGCGAAGGACAGACTGATAGCGGGTACAAAAGGACGCTGAGTTAGGATGAATGTCCATAATGTCACCTCTGGTACATGACTAGGTCTGGTTATGTCAGAGGACACAGAATGGATATTCCCCCTGGTCGGACACCTGGCAGACACCCAGCTGGCGTCCCTTCTCCTTCACAAATCTCTGGCTATAAATAGAAGGCTCAACCTCCAGGTTTAAGGATCCGTTTTCTTACTCTCTCACTCTATACACACAATTATATCCTCAAAGTGATTACGTATTCTCACACCGGAGGGTGGTTATAAGGAGAACCCCCAACCTCTCCTCCCTGTAACGAGTTCACCGGTGTTGTTCGTTTTGAAGGATCGATAGGAAGAATCAGGCTCATTGTTGAGTGAAGAACAGAGATTGACTGTTATACACGAGACGATCTGACTGAGTAGCTTAGTGTTACTTAGTGTTTGTTCATGTTTCAATGTGGCTAATGTTTATATAATGTTATTATGTACATGATTTTCATATCAATAATGCAATTAATCTGTTATAATTGTCCAACCACACTAACAAATATTATTTTGTTTTAATGTGTAGTACTTCCTTCGTGTACAAAAAGATTGCATACGATATTTTTTTTAGATTCACTTTTGATGTTACTTTGAACAAAATGCTGCTGGCGGAGAGTTGAATAGGCCGGGGACCTCTTGAATGTCATATATGTTGAAACAATGAATGATTAGGGGAACTCCACCTTGAATGTCAGTCATATATGTTGAAAAAAGAAATGCTTAGGGGAACTCCACGTTTTCAATCAAGTGAATGGGATGTTAGCATTAAACCGGATTCTTAGATGGATTAACTTGGTTACGGGACTTAAAGTTAATCGCCACAAGAGCAAACTATACGGTATTGGGGTGAATGACGTCGAGGTGGCAAGGGTCGCCAAGTTGGTAAATTGTGAAGTGGGTTCTCTTCCTTTCACTTATTTGGGGATTCTGATAGGAGCGAACATGAAAAGAGCTAAGTTTTGGCAGCCGATCATTAACAAATTTGTTTACAAGCTATCTAAGTTGAAAGCCGGTTTCCTTTCATTTGCCGGCCGTATGACGTTAGCTAAATCCGTTCTCGGTAGTTTGCCATCATATTATTTATCCTTGTGTTTCCGCTCCGAAATGCATTATAAAAAAACTGGAGAAAATTTGAAGGGATTTCATTTGGGGCAAGTCTAATACCAGGCATAAAATGACATGGATCAGATGGGAGCTTATGATTAAATCCAGAAAGGCAGGGGGCTTGGGTATTGGGGGTATCCATGGTTATAATCAAGCCATGCTCTCAAAATGGTGGTGGAGAATCAAATCTAACCCGAGTCAGCTTTGGGCCAAGGTGGTGACCGCGATCCATGGAAGCTCCAGTCTCTCGTACAATCAGCCTGTTATTCCTCTTAAAAAATCCATACCGGGGATGTGGAAAGACATTGGTTCGTTAGACGCTGCCTTGTCCAAAATCGGGTTAAATATTAAAGACTTTCTAATCCATGACGGGTCGGGTTGGAAATGGAGAGATGATCCCGGCGGCTCGTTTTCGGT